>SZWC01012453.1:17511-40642 GCA_023375785.1 Penium margaritaceum | reverse complement strand
ATGATGGCGCAGTCCTCATCCTAATTGGCCGGAAAAACTTTGTAGTCCTCATGCGGGGACGGAAAAAAGCAGGCGCACCATCTGGTGTGATGTGGTGTGAATGGGTCTATGAGCTGTTCCTTAAACTTGAAGTCATTTTGGAGAAAACAAAATGTTCCTTACCTTTTCTTGTGGAGAAGGCCAGTGGTAGATTTCTTAGGCAAGTTCTCTGCCTGAGATCCTGTCAGATAAATTGCAAAAACACATGAAAGTGAAATCTACAAACCTGTAGGCTTGGCCCAGGCATGTGCTGTGTCTTGTGTCACATCGTGTTGTGTCGCTATGTTTCATGTTGTGTTTTACCGTGTAGTGTCGTGTTGTGTTGTGTCATGCTATGTGGTGTGGTGTGGTTTGCGCAGGCAGAGGAGGACGATGAGTCGGCACGAGAGAAGCTGTGGTGTGACAAGCTGCGGCAGGAAATTGGGGAGAAGATGACGGAGGTGAGGGAGCTGAAGTCGGGCAATGAGTAGATTAAGGATCTTGTGTAGACTGCCGACGTAATGATGTTTGAGCTCTGTGGTACTGGAAAGAGGAGGATGCAGAAGAGAGGACTACGATGTCTCATGCGGCTTGGGGGCTGGCATGCCAGGGCTTGGTTGTATTGCTTTCCANCCCCCCCCCCCCCCCAACACCTGCTCCAACACCATTTTGAGGAATTGTGATTTCCTTCTTTGATAATTGCTTCACAATACTGATAGAAGTGGATGTTGAATGCACACATGACATGTGAAAGGGTGAATGGAGGAGTGGAGGCCAAAAAAATCATTTGTCTTGCTAGGGCACTCTCGTATGGAATGAAACATTGAATTCATAGAATCAAGTAAAGTGACACATGGGGAAGGTTCAGGAGTTGGGAATGTCAATGCCTTGGTGTTTGAATGATCTCAGAATCTTAAAAATCTTGGGCAGTCTCAAAGCATGAGATGAGATTCAGACAGTCTTGGAATGGAGTGAGATGAGATCAAGGTCTGAAAGATTGGAAACGTCTGTTCAATTTTATGGTCAGTCTGTGACCCTTCACACCTGAAATTACCTCTCGTCTTGTACCACATGCAGATAATCATGTACAGGAGATTGAGATCAATGGCTGCAACTGGATATGTGCCATACGAGATCAAGTACACCACTTATGAATCTTGTGGCTTCAATCAGCAGTCGCACGCTCCCAAGATGTGGCCCATGGCCATGTGACACTTCAATAACGTATCATTGATTCGTTGTTCTTTCTCGAGGTGGAGGCATGACCTCCAACAGTTCATGATGCCTTGGTATGTCTTTCAAAATGCACGTTTATGGAGGAGATGTATTACTAGTCCCGGGCAATGCAGCCCCAGTCCAGCTGTCTGCTTGCCTCTTCATTTTGACAGGCCTGATTCCTGAATTTTCATATCTTTACCTACACGCCCGAGCATCTGATCTTGAGCGCCTTGCCTTGGAGCCTGTGTCACCTCACTCCCCTCCCAGCATTGGTGTCCTATATGAGTTCAAAGGTTCCCGTCTAACAGACTCCTGGGACAACCTTCAGAAGAAGCACTTGCACCGTACTGCTATAGCCATTGTGACTACTTCATGTGTCACTGCCACCACTTCCTCCACTTTCGCCACCTCCATGACTTCCAAATAGGTCGCCAGTTGTGGCAGCGGCCTGGAACGTGGCAAAGGCAGAGCTTGTGGAGGGAAAGCAGCTGATACGTCATCAGCACCAGGTGCTGTCACGTGCTGGGACTGTGGGGCCTCAGGGCATTCTGCCCCCAAATATCTTGCCCCATGTGATGATACCTGTATTGCCTCAGCTATGCATGTCCATCGGGTCCGCACCAGCGTCAGCAGTTCTATAGCTGTCATGGCCACCACCATGGTGGCCTCTCCATCCTCCTCATCTTCCTCATCACCTGGTGCTGTCTAAAGTGCCAATGCTGATTCGGAGCAGCAGCCTGTCTCCTCGCCTCCCTCTTGGGGCTGGGTGCCTCCTGCTACAGGTCCCTCCTACTATGGGCCGCTCTCTACTCACTACACCGAGCCCACCTGGTTTCATGATGTAGGACGCATCCCCAACTCCTGACCCCGGGAGTGTTGTGCTCGCTCTCACCGTGATGATGAGCGCTCTCTGGATCATTGTCTCACCGAGCTTGTTGACCTTCATAACCAGGGAGGTGAGGGCGTGATGGGCATATCTCATAATCTTGCCTGTGATTTGGATGGAGCCCTCATGGCACGTCATCTGGGGCTGTTTATGGGTGTGTGCCTGATGATTGATCGTGGATTGAGGAATGGAAGTATATCACACCTTGGTGTGTCTTCCTCTTCCATTTTCCCACCGTTTGGCACTGTTCATGTTTGTCTTTTGCTGCCCTTTGTCTGGGTATCTGGTGACTTCTGGATCATTGATTCAGGGGCCACCTAGCACATGACGTCTTGTCGCTAATCATTTGCTTCTCTTGGTCTTGTTGGATCT
This sequence comes from Penium margaritaceum, assembly GCA_023375785.1. Lineage (NCBI taxonomy): Eukaryota > Viridiplantae > Streptophyta > Zygnematophyceae > Desmidiales > Peniaceae > Penium > Penium margaritaceum. Next base: position 38,148 of record SZWC01012453.1, on the reverse strand, counting down.
GTTTGCTCCTGCGAAGCTCCTGCCTGTCCATGGCATTGTTCGCTTTGTTGATCCTAGTTGAGATCCTTTCTTGCCTAACAATCTGTCTGTTCCTAACTTGGAGGTCAGCCTGCTGTCCATGACTGTACTCAATGACCAGGACATGGACTTTGTGTCCAGCCACAGCATTGGTACATTTTCCATTCCTTCCTCTGGTTGGGTTGTTCTTTGTGGATTTGGTGTGACCACCTGTTTTGCAGCCCTCTGCCATTACCCTCATCTTCCGCTGCATCCACTCTGGTTCACGTTGTCCCTTCTTTATCATCCGACGACATGCGTCTCCTGCACCTCTGCCTCTTCCACATCCATACTGCAGCCATTTCTCACATGATCCACCCAGCCTGCTACTGGAATTGACTCCACTACATTCCCTCTGCCCTGCTCCACTGACTGCATTGCCTGTGCCCAAGGCAAGATGAATCTCTCCCCATTTAACACATCAGAGCCCATCACCACATATCCGCTTGATCTCGTGCATGCAGGCATGACAGGCCCTCTGCCTCAGGAATTCCTTGGAGGGATGGGCCAAGGAAGTCTTCTTAACTGGGTGTTTGCTCTTGGTCACAAAAATGATGTTACTGACATTCTTGAGTTCTGGCTTCCTCAGGCTGAAGGATCCTGTCAACACCAATTTTATGTTTTTTTGCTGCAACCATGGTGGGGAGTGCTTTTATTCAACTCCCATTTTTGCAAGTTTCATGGTGTGCGTATCAATCCGTTGGCTCCATACACATCCCAAAAAATTGATGTGACTGAGCGCTGGAACTGCACCCTTGTCAATGGTGTGCGCCCTCTTCTCTCTGCCTCTGATCAGCCTCTCCACTTCCCCTTACAGGCTATATCCTACATGAATTGGATGTGGGTCTGCGTCCCCCATGGCCCTCTCCCTCTTTGTATAACTCCCTTTGAACACTGAACATGCCATCATGCTGATCTGCATCTCGCCCGTGTCTGGGGCTCTGTTGCCACTATGTAGCTTCCCGATGACCATCGTGAGGTAAATTTGTCACCTCGTGGCCATCTGTGCAACTTTCTTGGTGTTTCTTCCTTCTCTGAGGTTTTGTGCTTCTGGGAATCCATCCATTGTCGCAGCATTGAGTCTCTGGAGACTCTTTTGTTTGAGGATGTGCTTGAGTGCGAGTTACGCCGTCTTTCTCCTCTGTCCCCTCTTGCCCCACTCTCCCGGCTTGGTGGAGGTTCTGTGGCTGTTGCATCCTCCGATTGGGTCACGCTAGACCATCCCTCTGAGGTGCAGACCTCTTCTCTTCACATGGATGCCTTCACACCACCTGCATTCCTCTGCGCGCATGATCTCACTGTATCCTCCATCTCTCCCAGGCTGCCAATTCTCTCGGCATCCACGACCTCGTCCTCCCTGCCTCCCGAGCAGCCCGTTGTGGTGTCTCCTACATCCTTGCATGTGCCTGGTGTCTCGTCCCCTGCATCCTTTCCTCTTCCACCTGTGTCTCCAGTGCAGCCTTTTGCGCCAGCCACCTATGTGCCACCCCCTGTGTCACCATGTGTATGTGGCCGATGCTTGCATTCTCTACTCTCTTAGAGTCGACCATCCACAGCTCCCTCTCAGTCCACCTCTGGTGATCCCAGTCCAGTGACTCACTCCATTCCATTGGACAGGCTCCCACTACTTCCCACCATGTCACGGCATTTGGTGATCCTGGACTATGTGCCCTTGGCCTAAACGCAAAAGCCTTTCCTTGTTCTGCTGTGTCTGTTGTTCAACCCAGCACTGCTCTGGAATACTCCCTCATCAAGCATGAGTTTCATCATTCTCTTTACATGTATGTTTCTGGCTGAGTTGCAAGCTACTTTGCTGCGATTTGGTTCTCCCCATTGCCTCCCAAGCCTATGAAAATATGTGAGGCCCAAGATGCTGCTGACCCCGAGATGCTTCTTTAGGAGAAGGCAACGTAGGATGAGCTAGATGCTCTGAACGAGCATGGGGTGTATGAAAGGCGGTCAATGATAAGTCAGCTCAGTCAAGTGGTTCAATGTTCGGCTCACAACGAAAGGGTTATCAGAGATCCCTGAGGTCAAATTTGATGATACCTTTGTCCCAGTTGGGTGCTACAAAACTGGTCGGGCAGTATTAAGCCTGGTGGCCTAGCATGACTGGGAGCTGGATAAAATGGATGACAACAATACCTTCCTTGATGGTAGGCTTGATGAACAGGTATATATGATCCAACCACATGGTTTCATTGATGGTCCCAACAAAGTGTGGCGTCTGTGCAAGGTCCTTCCAAAGTAGTCACAACGCTGCTGGAACCAGGACGTCAATTCCACCATTGAAAAGGAGAATTTTGATCACAGTTGACCTCGCATTTTTCCTTAGAAAACCCTCTTTCCCTCTTGTGGCCATCCTGATCTATGTCAATGATCGCCTCATTGCATCACCCAGCCCCATTGCTGTCTCATCTACCAAGAGTCCTTTGCATTCTGCTTACAAGATGAAGGACCTTGGTCCAGTTCATGTTGAAATCAGTATGTACATTGAGCGTGATTTTTTACGTTGAACACTTCATGTTGACCGCGCTGCTTACGTGCGTAGTCTAGGGGGCCACTTTGCATCCTTGCTCTCTGTATTTCCTACAACCTCAACACCAATGACTCCACCAGGAAAGTCACTGATGAATTCAATAGATGTTTCTGAAATGGAGGAGGTGATGTCACAATTTTTTTGCATGTCATTTGCTCACTGATGTACCTAGCCACAAACAATCTAGCTGACATTGCATATGCTGTCCGATTTCTATCCCAGTTCTCTCATTTAACAAGGGAGGGCCACCTTGAGGCCACACTATGTGCTGTTCAACATTTGTTTTCTATAGAGTGCATAGGGTTGTACTTCAGAGCATAGCCCTGAAGTGGCAATGAGTGGCACTTAATTCAAATGAATGGAGTCGAACGGGGTTTATCTTCTTTCTTGGGAGAGTTCCATCTCCAGGTAGAGTGGAAAACAAGGCTGCATTGCACCGAGTTCGAGTGAGATTGAGTACGTTGTAATTGGCTCCAGTACATGTGAAGTTGTTTGGCTCTGCTGCCTGTTGTGGCTATTGCGTGTTCCTATTCACTGTACCATTCTGCACTGTGACAGCCAAAGCCCAAAGGCAATTGCTAAGAAATATGGCATGCACCACTCACACACCAAGCATATCAATGTAGAAGGAATCGCTTGCATTCCTTAGGTTGTTTGGGTAGAAACATGGTCACAGAGCCTGAATTCTTCACAAAGGCACTCAGCAGAGGCATGTTGAAGTTTGCCGTACATGCTGTTGGTCTTGCATGTCCCCATGATTTCAGTTGATCCATGTTCACTGTACCTTCCTCTATTTCTTAGCACTGTGCTATCTCTCTGTCCCTCTCTTGTGCTATCTTGCTGTGGCATGTGGTTTCTGTGACTGCGGGTCGTGGGGGAGTCCTCAAATTTGGGATCCGTTTGTGGCCTGCAGGCCTGGTCTGCCCTCTTTTCCTGTGCCACATGCAAACATTCACATAAAGGAGGTTCAGAGCCATGGCTGCAACTGGAGATATGCCACCAGATGAAGATCAAGATCAAATGCACCAATGATGAACCTTATGGCTCCGGTCAGCAGTCCCACTCTACCAAGATGTGGCCTATGGCCACATGAAATTTGTATGAAATGTCCTTAATTCTCTGGTTTTTCTTGTGGTGGAGGCATGGCCTTGGACACTTTAGGATGCCGTGTCCTCCAAACATGAATTTGATTTCTGAAAGATATGAATTATGAGTCCCGGGTGCTCATCCTTAGTGGGCCACCATGCAATATAATTCCGTGGTTCGGTTAGTAGCCACCCTCGGTATTTACTGAATGGTCAGGCTCGACCCCCGGGTTGTGGCATGGCCTCCTTGTGCGTGATGCGCATGCGAGGTGCACGCTCACCGGTGTGGTCTATCTTCACCCTCCTCACACACAAACACTATGATCTCATCTGTTTTTTGTGAGTTCTCTATGTACCAATAGCTTCTCATGGCATTCTTGCCATGTGGGTCGTCCAACACTCTCACTCACTCTTTATCTCATTCCATTGAATCCTCCTGATCAACTACAATGTCTTGATGTGATTCTAAAAATCTCTTAAAAACACTAAAAGTTTGCGATTTGCATAAGCATGTACAATATAATGTTCCACACGTAAAGGACAAATGATAGGTTGAAAGGTGAGAAAATCATGAAGAATTTGATGAAACAGACGCAATCACTAACTGAAGGGCTAATTGATTTGTACATTAAGTAAAATAAAAAAACTGTAAAAAGTAAAATCCAATATAGAACGTATGGGAGGTGGAGGAATGCAAGGGAGAAGAACCGAGGAAATACCTTGACAATGGTCCTTCAGTCTCCTGATCCTTATCACCGACTGTCAAGTTATCCCCTGATAAAGTGAGACCTGTCACCTGCGTCCGGCTAGCAAAAATGAGCTGTTGTACTGCTTGAAGTTTTTTAATGTTTTGCATTTACAGGGAATGTTCATTCCCTCGGAATTTCACTTTTGGTTCCTAGGCCCTTGTTGACGTGTCTCCGCTCTACCTGTTTGTGCTCTCTCATCCTTCACCAGCAGTTTTCTTGCCACTCTCTCATAGCTCTTCACTTCGTCACTCCGCTCCTCAGTTCAGCCCTACAAGGCGTCCGCTCCTGTCTTCCATATTCTCTCAGCATGTCCCTAGTCTGCCTCAGACTCGGGTACTCTACCTTGCATCTACTGCCGGTTGTCTTCGATTTCCAGCTAACTCTCTACTCTCGCGTCTGCCTTCCAGCTTCCTTCAATCTGGCACACTTCCAGTGCTTATTTATGCTTCTGCGCTCACTTGTTCCAAGAATCTACTTGCCTTCAGAAACAGCTGGAATTTGTGGGGTTGGACCTCCACGCCCACCGCTGCCAACCCCTCCTTCAAGGCTGGAAACCCGCCCTCCAACACCTGCACGGACCCCAGCAGGTACGCATCGTCCTGGTAGACCAACACTTGCCCTACCCACGCCATCTCCTGCACCACCTCGAGCGCATCTTGTTGTGCCAACGTGTACAGGAAGGGGCTAATCAGGTATCCCTGTCATACCCCTCTCTCCGGTTGTAGCATGCACGGCTGGAACTCGCCCTGGTAGTACAGGGTTAATGGCTGATCATAAAATAGGGCCGGTTCCGTGATCAGCTGCCTAAAGCTGTCCTCAAAGATCGCTAGCCACTCCACCGAGTTACACAAATTTGGGACTTGGATACTCAGCAGCCCCCAGCCCTGACGTGCATCCAGCTGCTCAGTGGTTGTGTAGACCACCAAGACCCCCTCCCCCCACATGAACTCCAACCTCCTACTGCAATGGTGCTCCGGAATCCTCCATCTCCCGCCGATCCATGCTCACCATCCACCGCACCACCAGCTGCCAAATTGCCTTGCCCACTGCAATCAGCTGCACCCCACCATTGATCTTGGCCAATGCAATGAGCCTCCTTGCATCCAGAAACCACCGGGCTGTACCGCCGAACTTAGCAGATCGATGCAAGAAACTGTCCCAGCTCGCAGTCAAGCCACTCCTCCCCCACCACAACCTTTATCAGGTGGTTCAGTGTCAGGCAAGATAGGCCGGCCTCAGTCCCCTTGCTGCTGTCCAAAAACACCCTCATCACCCCATCTGCATCTGGAACGGTGCCGTGGCCCACCGCGTCACCTCCATTACCCACACTACTATTGGGTGCTCCGCCGCTGGGTTCTTAGCTTGTAGCCATGCCAGGAGCTCAGTGCACAAGGGCATCAATGGGGAACTATCCAAGGAATCACACACCTTGGACGTGTTCCCGCAGAACAACATGGTCACCACCCATTGTAACTGCTGCTCCCTTTCCTCTCTTCCTAGTGGCATAAACAAAATTTGTGTGTGTGTGTCTGTGTGTGTGTGTGTGTGTGTGTGTGTTTGTGTGTGTGTGTGTGTGTGTGTGTGTGTGTGTGTTCGTTTTTTTTTATGTTCATATGTACGTGGATGTGCATGCACTTGTGTTCTCGTGTGCATGCATGTGTGGATGTGTATGTAGGTGTGCACATGCATGCGGGTCTCTGTGTGCATTTGTGCATGTGCTTGTCCATGTGCCTGTGTGTTGGGTACGTGCATGCATGCATTCTTGTGTATGTGCATGTGCATCTGCATGGTCGTGTTGTGTACATACACATGTGTGGATATGTACGTGTGTGATATGTGAAACCGAGGGGGGTTCTGGCGAGCAGACGCACGCATCGTGTTGTGGCGTGGCTTGGCGTGGGGTGATATGGCATGGTGTGGTACGGCATGGGATGGTGTGGCATGGCACAGCACAGCGTGTCAGGGCATAGCATAGCACAGTGCGGGGTGGTGCAGTGCAGTGCAGTGTGGCTTGGCGTGTTGCTTTTTTATATACAGTCTGATGTACTTATGTTTGTTTGGTGTATAAGTTTGATTTCTCTCTTTGAACATGACACGTTTGTTGTTTGTGATTTGAATATTATTTTTTGTGCGACAGAAAACAAGTGATCAAGACCATGTAGAAGACCTTGAGAATAACTCTCAAGAGATGGCCAAGAGAAATGACCAAGATCAAGAGTATGACCAAGAGCAATATCATGCCCTAGAGTAAGAAGAAGAAACAGACCAAGACCAAGATCAAGACACCAAAAACCAAGAAAATTACCAAGAATATGAGTAGGACCAAGATGAAAACAAGAAAAAAGAGACAAGATGATGGAGAAGCTCAAGATCCAATATTTTCATGACATTTCATGTTTTAAAGTGTATGTGTGTGTATACGTTGACCTCAGTATGTGCATGTCTCTGCATGCATGCGCATCTTGGGAGTGTGTGCATGTATATTGATGCACNGGCATAGCATAGCACAGTGCGGGGTGGTGCAGTGCAGTGCAGTGTGGCTTGGCGTGTTGCTTTTTTATATACAGTCTGATGTACTTATGTTTGTTTGGTGTATAAGTTTGATTTCTCTCTTTGAACATGACACGTTTGTTGTTTGTGATTTGAATATTATTTTTTGTGCGACAGAAAACAAGTGATCAAGACCATGTAGAAGACCTTGAGAATAACTCTCGAGAGATGGCCAAGAGAAATGACCAAGATCAAGAGTATGACCAAGATCAAGAGTATGACCAAGAGCAATATCATGCCCTAGAGTAAGAAGAAGAAACAGACCAAGACCAAGATCAAGACACCAAAAACCAAGAAAATTACCAAGAATATGAGTAGGACCAAGATGAAAATAAGAAAAAAGAGACAAGATGATGGAGAAGCTCAAGATCCAATATTTTCATGACATTTCATGTTTTAAAGTGTATGTGTGTGTATACGTTGACCTCAGTATGTGCATGTCTCTGCATGCATGCGCATCTTGGGAGTGTGTGCATGTATATTGATGCACATTTCAAAATGTGTGTGGCTGTCTGCGATACCTTCTATGGCTTCATGCATACAATGATTAAAAGACTAGCGGTACAAGGTGAATGGGTGGAGCAAGTCAAAAATACCTCGGCACAAGAGCAAGAGGAACTTCTTACCATGAATGTTGCCATCCTTTCGTGATAACCTTGTCATAACATGTCTGGAATATTGGCTAAAGTAAGGTAAAATCAGATAAACCTTGTTTTGTTGGTCACTGATTAACTCATCGCCTATTCTACGCACTTCTGGGATGAGCCTCACATTCTGTTCAGGCACCATGTGTTACATCCCTGACATACACAAGTCCGTTCATGGCCCACCACATGTCTACCTCTGGATTTTTACACCAATTAGCAAAGGGCATTCTGGACACCTGTCCCAAACTCTTGTGTTCTTTTTCAGAAGGTTCTGACAGGTTGGACCACTTTCCAAGAGGTTCGACAGAAATATAGCAAACCATATTGATGTTTCAATAATTTTTGGTAAAGTATTTGACACTGCTAGACTTTTACAAAGATGTGCCTCAATGTTATAAAACAAACCCCAACTTCTTGGTGGAGTTTCTTGAAGCAGCTTCTCACAACATGACGTTGCATGCGTCCCTCAACTTAAGTGTCCAAGACTGCAAGTATGCATCATTCTGTTTTCTGCTACTGTACATATGCACTTGACAGTTCCAACACTTACTGGTAACTACTAATTATTTCATTGCCTGAATTACTCAAATTGTCTTCTGCTCCACACCTCATCCCTGTGAACCATCTACGTTCCACTCAAGTAACACTTGGTATAAGAGCATAACAATGCAAGAGGGAAAGCAAAAAAATTTACAAAAGGAAAACACCGTGCACAAGTTTTCAGTGTGCCTTAGCCACCCAGAAGACTGAAGACCCCTTGGGCTCGGCTCCACTGTTGCCCATCAGGAAGATACCTGGTGCAAGGGAAGTTACCGGCCGATAAGCTCGTATACTGTGTACGTATGAAGACCTATACCAAAAATGTTGAAACATGAGAGCCTCAATACCCATCTGCTCTAGAAAATCACAGCAATTATGGAGGAGCTTCAGAATTTGCACACGAAAGGCAGTACTCACCGAGGGAAATGATAAACTTTTGAGTAAACCCCAAATCCGGCCAGCACTTCCGGGGCCATTAGATCCTGTAAATTTCAAGGGAACAATGTGTTTGGAGGTGTATTTTACCACTGCCAGGATCAACAATGGCAAGAAGGATATTGAACTCGTAGCCTCAGTTTTGCGTGGTACGGTATTGGTTTGGTGGACTGATCTAAAGGCCACCAAAATGGTAGCAGGAGGCCAGCAGAGTTGGATCGAAGGCTCACACGGCCACTCTCACATAGTCAATCACAGACATTCTAACTCTTGAGCAGATATATCCAACATGGTACAACTCTTTGACTCCACCGGGAAACTGGATTGACTTCACACGCACCATCCTCACGCACTTCAAGAAGCTGAATGAAATGTCTGCCGCACATTACAAGCTTCCATGCTTTTTTCAGCAGTCCAACATGGCAGAGTACATTTCATGTTTGTATGACATCATCACCGGTAATGATATATTCCATGGTGAACTGTGGCATCCCATACATGGGAATTATAAGATAGTGAACATAGTGCCAATATTCAGCATTAAAAGCACTAAAACAACAGCCTCAAGCACGGCATTTGATGAGCAATTGCAATATTCAGCACCCAAGATAACTTCCACAAATGGTTGTAGTAGCCGATTGCATTGAAACTGCCAACAGCAATGCTCAGATGAAGGAATCCAACTGATGGCAACCCCAAGTCACGGCCAAAAAAAACCTTTTGTTCAATGGAGACCGATACCATTCATCGATGCAATCAACGAATTTGCTGGACTTGAGGGAAACCGGGTCACATTTTGCGTGAATGTTGGAAGTGGTAGTAGTAGGCCAGAAAGGGGAGGAAATCACAAAGAAAAAATGAGGAGTTGGGAATTTGGCAAAGGGCAGGCTTAGACAAAAAAAATTCCTGCCCTGTCGGAAGATTCTATGCCAACCGATCACCATCTGAATGGCTCTTAACACCTCATACAGGGGTTCCTGAAATTGTAATGTTTTTTTTAGGGACACGACGACGACCAACTGGTGATACTACTCTGGTGCAACCGAAGGGTTGGAAAAGCCGGAGAGCGGTACTGGCACTTCCGCGTGGAGGAGCTTCTTACAGTTTTGTTAACGATGAGATGATTTGGAAGCTGAATATGCAGACCAAACCAAAGATGTTTGAATGAAAAACCATTGAAAAATCACTGTAGATCCTTTAACTATAAATTGGAGAGTGACATGATGTAACAGTCTGGAGAACTTTCCCATTGAGCGGCAATAATGTAGTTCTTGGGTGCGATTTCTTGTACCGACACAATCCATAAGTGGAATGGAGCAGCGGTGTAGTCTAAATCAGCATTAATGGAAGAAAATAACACCTGCCTTTGATCACTAGACCCACAATATAATTGTGGTTACGGGAAGTAGCAGAGGAGGAAACTGCAGAGAATACTTTTGCAGGCGCAAGCCGACGCACTCAGCGGATGTCGCTGGACGTGACCAAGAGGTACCTCCGACGCAGAGCACAAGCGTAGCTAGTCCACATGGAGCCAGGATAAGCATAGGAGATTGTAACAGCAGATGCAAAGAAAATTGCTTCATTGGCCTTGACACTCAACAAGCATGCAGCTGTTTTGAAGGAGTTTCCATTGCCTGTCTAGAAGTTCAAATGGGTTTTCCTCCGCAAACTGCCTCAAGAACTTCCTCCAAAATGTAGCGTCAACCATCAAATACACCTGAAGCCGCACAGCAGACCGACGGTGAAGGGGTCACCAAAAACGAGCTGAATGAGGTGGAATAGAAGCTGGTCGAGATTCTCTGTCAGGGATTTATTGGGTCACACCTGTGCTTCTTGTGGAAAACAAAACTGGTGAGATGCAGGCGTGCATGAACTACACGGCTTCAAACAATATTACCATTAACAAAACTTCTACCCCTTCTGTGAGCAGAAAAACGACCATGTGAAGAGGTATTTTTCACCAAAAGTGGCTTGCAAAGCGGATAATCAGATCCAAGTTTCTAATATGGGTATCAATAAGACGATGTTTCGTTCCCAATACAGATACTTTGAGTTCACGGTTGTACATTTTGGACTCACAAATGCACCAACAATTACAAAAGGTTATAAACAATGTTTTACGACCATACCTTGATGACTTTGTTATTGTACACCTCGATGACATCCTGGTGTATAGCAGTTCTCTAGAGGAGCATGGAGAACATCTCCAAAAAAAATCTGAAGATTTTACACAGAGAGAAATTCTACATAAAGCTCTAAAAGTGCAAGTTCGGTCTCCATTCAAGCAAGTTCTTGCTCCACATCATTGGCGGCAGACGGATCACCATGGACAGGGAGAAAGTGGATATGGTCGTAGGTTAACCGACACCCACCAAAGTTCACAAAGACTAGGTAAATTTCAGATTCTGCAATTAATACCGCTGATCCGTGAAAGAATGCACTCAAGTGGCAGTGCCTCCCTCCAATCTCCATCCGAAACCTACAAAGTGGAATAACAGAGATAACAAATAAAGAGTTTTCAATTCTTTGAGAAATGTATTCACCTCAGCATCAACCTTACGGTTGCTGGATCCAAAGGTTAACTACATCATGGCCACCAACGCGTCCGATTGAGTAATCGGAGCCGTTCTACTAAAAAACTATGGCAGCGGAGAACAACCGGTTGCTTGCATGTGATGAAAACTGTGTGTTTTTGTGCTGAACTACGTAATGCATAGAAAGAGGTGTTGGCGGTTGTGCACACATTCAAAGTATGGCGGTGCTCTGTAGCCAAAATATGGCTGATGCGTTATCCAAACTGACCACCACACACTAAAAAATCTCAAGACTCGCCGAAGTCTAAACCGTCAACAAAATCGATGGATGGAGTTCCTCAAGTCCAACTTCAACTATGACATTGAAAACTGGCCTGGATGAACAAATCCAGTGGATTCTCTCAGTTAATGACCAGAATTCATGGCTGAGATCAAAATGTTATTGTTCAAAGAATACCCGTAACTTACGAGGCTGTTTGCAAAGGGTTATGAGGATTTTGGCGGGTAATAACAATAGATTTGGTTTGACGATCCCTATGGGCGACGGAGATTTAATTGACAGGTCATCATACCACCAAGCTTTGAGCTCTATGACATGCTATTGACACCTGACCAGGTGTAAACTCTGGCAAGTACCTAAACACTCAAGAAGATCCTGAAATGCAATTGGTGGAACAAGGTGGAAACCAACATTGCAAAGTACTGCAAGAACTGTGACAAATATCAATACCATCATTTGGGACAAACCAAACCCCTTGGTTTTGCTTCAACCACTACTGGTACCCAAAGAACCATTGTCAAATATATCCATCGACTCCTTCATGGGTTTGCCTGTCACAATGTTGGGATTTAATGCAATACTTCTGGTTGTGAATTGGTTCTTGCAGATATCTCACATCATCCAAACAACAACCATGGTCACCACCGAGGGAACATTGTTCCTCGACAACATTGTCTGGCTACACGGCGTCCCTCTCTCCATCAGCAGAGACAGGGATAGGTGGTTCACCAGCAGATATTGGTGGAACTGATGACTCCCTATGGCAGTCAGATCCAGCTATCGATGGCCTTCCATCCCCAGGCTGATGGTCAGACCAAGCACACCACGCAGATGCTCGAACTACTGCTCCGAACTCTATGCAAGCCACATGGCAGAGAGTGGGCTGTAAGCTATCGATCATGGATCTCGCGTACTACTCAAGGACAACTACCACAACCGTAAAGTTTCCTTTTGAGGTTGTTAACTGCAAAATTCACTTAACTCCGGTAGGTTTGTAGAGTTTGAGCACCATACCGGCAGTTGACATCCAGTTGTGAGATTTCCAGATCATCTGGGAAAAGGCTCATCAAACACTCTCGAAGACACAGGCGGGTATGAAGTGAGCATCCAAGAAGTACCTGACGGACATCGAGTTCCATGTTGGTGATCGCATTTTAATCAGCAGCACAAACACCTGTTTGCGAGGACGGGACTATTCCAAGATCCGACCTTAGTAGTTGGGGCCGTTTGTGATCAAGGAGATGCAGACACCTGTCATTGAAAAACTCAAATCACCAAGAATTGTGGCTATCCAACCGGTGTTTAACATCAGCCAAATCTGCTGGGACCCCAGTGCACACTTCCGGGCAGAGATGTAGCTCCGCTACTCCTATCGAAGCAGACAAGGGCATGGAGTACACCGTCAAAGATATTTTGGGACACCGCCGCCATGGAAAATTCACGGAGTATGTGATCAAATGGCAGGGATATGACGCTTTGCATAACAGCTGGGAGTCCTACAACAGCCTACGAGAAATCAATCATCAGGTCAACGGCTATTTTAGCCGGTATCGACCTACGTCTTGCAATGTACCGAGATATCATGGCTAAAAGGGAGGGATCCTTTAAGTACATGAGTTCCTTAACTCCGTGCATGGAAGTTTTTGTCATTTCATTCATGGCCAACCACGCGTTTATCTCCAGATTTTCACGCCAATCAGCTGAGGGAATTCTGACCGCTTGCCTTGACCTCTGGTGTTTTGCTACAGAAGGTTTTGATAGGTTTGACCACTCTCCTAGAGTGTTGATAGAGCTATCGCAAACTGTATAGATGTTCAGATACTGCTCGGTCAACTTCTTGAAGGCGCTGGAATTTTCTAAGGACGCACCTCGATATTCTCAAAATCCTCCAATGTCTTGACGGAGTTTGTCAAACCAAACTTTCAGGACGTGGTGTCCCACACATCGCTTGACTTGAGTGACAAAAAAAGTACTTATTCCTCATCCTTTTTTCTGCTACCGCATGTATGCACTCCACAGTTCTGATACTTGCCATAGAAGTATGGTGGCAGAACTATGGGAAGAAGGAGAGTGTGAGCTGGAGCTCCTCTTGGTCCAGGCGCGAACATGGAAATGGCTGATACACTGGAGGCAGACCGAGGACTGAGCGACTGAGACGATGGTTTATAAAACTGTGATATGATGCCCGCAATCCATCAAGCTCGGTCATCAGCGGGCCAAAAGTCCAAGCGAGGTCGCTCCTCTTGAGAGATCGATGGAGACCAATGGGAGCATGGGTGACTGATTGATTGCAGCCGTTTGATGACCGAGGGTGCTGGGCATTTGCCATCCTTGGTCCGATCAAGACCGGCATCCGGTATGACCATGACCGCTGAAGACCAGACTCCAGAATACTGGAAATTCAGGCGCCTTGGTTCCATTCAAGATTTTGAAAATCTTAGCGTTAGATTAGCAAAAATAGGCAGCAACTTCAGATGCTCTGTATGAGAAGTTACTTCTTCTGTACCGCACCATTTCTCAAGTATAGCATACCGTTGAAGTTGGCAAGGGACGAGCCGTGTGTCTGTGTGTTGTGTATAAGCTCTAAACAAGTAAAATGAGTGTTTTCACACCCTTTGATTTTCACTGTGTAAAATGAAGTGTGTGACCAGCAACTAAGTTGCATTCAATGAATCATACTAAGCCACAGCACATGTTGCAGCACTAGTAGGTTCTTGAAGACCCCTGTATTTCTAAATTTGGTATGAAGGCAGGTGGTTCTATCAAGATGACCACCATGGTGAGCTCAAGTTTACATGGAAACGTTTTCAATATACCGCTTTTCGACGGTGACAACTACCCAACATTTGCGTTCAACATGTGCATGGTCTTCTTGAACTAGAGATTGTAGGGAGTGGTGTCTGACCTACCCAAGAGGTGCTGCCTAGTGGAGGAACATTAGAAGAGAAGAAGGCTTGACAAAACTGCTGTGCTGAAGTCTTCTAAAAAATTTCCATGCAATTGACCGAGTATTTGAAGTTTCTGATTCCTGACAACAACAATAACCTTTTTCATTGAAAAGAATGGAAGGCACTAAAAAGTCAGTGTGAGGACTCATTGACATTGAAGTGGAAAGCCTTCTAATAGTGTTTCATAATGAACAGATGGAAGAAGGAACCAGGCTGGAAGACCACATTTGAAGGATCTTGCCGCACTCATCACAGCCATGGAGGAACTACTTTCATATTAAATAATCATTCTGACACCTTTTTATGTTTTCCATCTCGTTTCAAAGACCCCCATCCATCATCTTCAGACATATGACCTTTTTCTGGTTTTGTGCTCCGATATGGTGCAGTCAGATCCACAATCGGATAAAGATAACCCATGCTAACCATCTTCTCTGACCTTAGGTCAGAGAAGATGGTTAGCATGAGCACATGCTCCGTGACAAGGTCCTCAATTGCAGCAAGCTGGTCAGAGAGAGACTTCATCATGTTGAAGTGGTCAATCATGGATCTGGACTCATCCATCTTCACAGTATGAAAGCGACGGCGCAGCTGCATGTTTATGAGGATTGACTTGGAACCATAAGTGGACTCAAGCTTTTTCCAAACCTCTGTTGGTGTGAGGATGCCACGGACAAGGATTTGTTGCCGTTCGATGAGGTGGAGGTAGATGGTGGCGAGAGCGCGGTCACGCTTCTCGCGGTAGGTACGGGCCTCACGAGGAGAGAGGGAGCCTTCTACTGGTTCCTTCTCCTTCTCATCCACCTGGATCCAGAGATCCTTCTCCATCAGCACCATCTTCATGTTGTTGCTCCAGTTGAAGAAGTTCTTGCCTTCAAACTTGGCGATGTTGACACCGGCCACCACAGAAGCGGATGTCACCATGGTAGAGCAACGTTCATCCCCCAAACCGCCCTCTCATACAACAGGGTGCAAGGAATGCCTCAAGGATGAGACAAATCCTTTTTCTAGCTCTGACACCACTGATGGAAACTGGGGCAGCCCTCAGGGAGGTGATCAGGCTCACCAAGAGCCGCCTAGGCAGGACCAACTGTTTGTGAGAGGGAGTTTCAGGTTGCACAGACAGAAATTACGGAAGCAAATATAGGTTTGCAGAGAACTTGAATGTCTGAATAGACTCTTGAGTAAGAATGTAAATTGTCACAGCTTTCTAACAAGCCCTGATATGCCTCATTTGGCCTAGGGAGCACTGAGATACACTCTGTGAAAGTCTACCCTCTAGCACACTCTCCTAGCCTAGCGGGATGAGTGGCAGTAAGGGTGCACGCCACGAGACTTCCCCGATTCTGACCATGGAATTGGAATCTCGAGTCGGTCCCGACCTTAAGTATCGGAATCGCGATTCCGAATACAGGAATTGCGATTCCAAGGAATCTCGATTCCTGTATTCAGGAATCTCGATTCTGCACTTTTCGCATGTGTCCATACCAAAATGCACTACCCAAAAAACCAGAAAAGTACAACATCACATACTTATTGTCTTGATTACCATGGCATGTGAGATGCAACTATTTATGTATGATTGTGTTTTTGTATGTTTATCACCATAAGCTCGCAGGTACATGCCTATGCTCTCCATAACATGTATGCCCCACATACAAAGTGATGAATCTCGATTCCATTGCGATTCTGAATCCTGGAATTGGAACCTCGATTCCAGGATGGGAGTTGGAACCTCGATTCCTGTCTTCGATTCTCGTCTTTTGGTGTGCACCCTTAAGCAGCAGTTACCTTGTAACACATGAGAAGTATGTCTCACACCACTTGGACGACCAAAAATTGTAGTCTGTACCTTCCTCGAATTCTTTTGAGGTCCTCCAGCCGGCGTTTCTCCTTGAAGGCCGCTCTCAGCCGTCCTGGCCAATATCTTGCCGCCTTTTGAGCTCGAAGTGCTCATGTCGTCACTTGAACTTGATCAATGATCCCCAAACTTTGGAAATCCATGTCTCACTCAAACAGACTCCGAATTGAGTTCTGTAAAGTGTTTTGGAACCTGTGAAACATCCTCTATGCAGATATCATGCGATATTATTTTCATCGAGCAACCTATTTTTGTCACTTCTGGCACCCTCATATCCATCGCTCGTAGAGTGCAACGATCTGATGCAGCTGGTTTTCGTGCCGCACATACACACTATGGTCCAACTCATAGCACTTGAAGCTCAGTTGTGCCATGAAGCTGTCCAACTGTTGGTACTAGCATCGGGGCGATTGTTTTAGCATGTACAAGGACTTCCGAAGCTTGCATACCTTGCCCTCCAGCGCCTCCACCCCCTCTGGCACCTGCATGTAGATCTCTTTGTCTATGATACCATTGAGAAAGGCCGTGTTTCCATCCATTTGGTGGAGCTCCATGTCCTTTGTGGCCGGCACCGCAAGGATTGGTCAGATACTTGTGAACTTGGCGACGGGAGCAAACGTCTCTTCCTAGTGCTTGCCCTTATGTTGTTTGTAGTTCTTTGTAACCATCCGTGCTTTGCATTTGTCAACAACACCTTACTTTGTGAACTTGTTCTTAAAGACCCACTTTGCACCGATGACCTTAACATCTTTCGGCCTTTCAACTAGCTCCCATGTGTCATTTTCTGTGATGGACGCTAGCTTTGATCTAATCGCTGCATCCCATTGATACCCTTCGGGCCGTGCAAGCACCTCTTGCACGGTAGTCAGTTCCGTTGATGCAGCCAGCATGCACCGCGTCATGCCAATCCATTGAACGGTGCTTGCGTCGAAGTGCTTCCCTGCTTTCCGTTGCCTCCGGCTACTACGGGGCCGTTTTGGTGGCGCATCGTCGCTCTGCTGCTATCCATCCGACTCTGCACGCTCCGGTGACTCATCGACCCGACGGATCCCCGAGGATCTCCAAGGCTTCAGGAAATCATCCCCCGGATGGACGGCGCGTCCAGTGGATTTTCCACCCACGCTCGATGTACACTACGCAGGGAGTGTGCGGTTTGGCACCCTAGTTGCCTCATTTGCTAGATCCTTCCATTGGATTCCTCATCAGCTTGATCGTCATTGGATTCCTTTGCTTCGGCTGCCACCACTGGTACACTGTCGCGCTCTGATGCCACATCCTCAACTTTGGCGTCTGCCCGCTCCTTCTCGTAGTCAAGGAGCTAGAATCACTCCCCGTCTTTGGAGAGTCCACCATGCCCACGTCGTTGCTACTGATGTAGCTCTGCTACTTGTCAAATTCGACGTCTCTACTGCAGATTACCTCCTCCTTGCGCCTGACGTTGAGCATGTATGCCTTGTGCGCGCTCTCACAGCCAAGGAAGAGATATGACTTTGCGCGTGGCTCCAGCTTGCTGTCGCGCCGCTGCGCAGCCTACACCATCGCGTGCGCCTTGCACCTGAAAAATTTCAGGTATGCCACACCTGGCTTGCGCCCGCTTTAAACCCCCTACGGCATCTTCTAGCCACTCTTCCCCTTGAGCACCACTGTAGGAGTGAGGTTGATGGTGTAGCTCATCGTACGCACAGCTTGCGCCTAGAAGCTTCATAGCAATTCTGCATCCACCAACATGGTCTGTACCATATTCGGCATCGTCTGGTTTGCCCGCTCCGCCACGCCATTTGACTGAGGCAAGTATGTGTAGCTTGTTCCCGTTTTATGCCCGTTTTCTTCATGCACCTACTACAGCCCATGTACTCTCCACTGTTGTCAGTGCGTAGTGCTCTGACCTTCCCGTCAGTCTGCCTCTCCACCACGGCGACAAACTCCTTTTGTCGGTCTAGGGCCTCCCCTTTCCGCTTTATGGAGTACACGTATTTTTTTCTGCTGTAGTCATCTATGAAGGTGAAAAAGTAACGCACGCCGCTCTTTGACGCGGCCTTGAATCTTCTGCACACATCACTGTGCATGACCTCTAGTAGGTCTGAGGCACAATCCATGTTCTCTTTGAACAGTTTGCACTATGCCTTGCCCAAAATACAATGCTCGCACTTCTTGTGATTAGCTACATCTGTCGCCTCTTCCACACCGTTGGTGACGAGGCCGCGTACCAGCTCGCACTTTGCCGTCTCCTTCACGACAAGGGGTGAGGAATGCCCCATTCATTGTTGTCAGAGCTCCAGATCAGCTCTCCCTCCTTTGGCCAGGTTGGTAGTGTGTTCATGCAAGTCTGCTAAATCTGTTGCCGCGGGGATCACCTTGGTCTCCACAATGTAGAAGCCTCCCTTGTGCTTAGCCTCCAGCACGGGCTTGCCGCCACCGTCCTTCCGTACGATTGCCCCCTTTTTCTTTGAAGAACACCTCGTATCCCTTGTCCTTCGAGCGGCTGACACTTAGAATGTCAGCCAAGCCGGGTACATGCTGCACGTCCTTGATGACACGCTGCACCCGCTTCCCACCAACCACCACCTCCACGTCCACGTCTCCTTGGGTAGCCGGCAGCTCAACTTTGTCGTTTGCGACCACCATGGGTTTGCTTGACTTGGTGTAGTTGATGAACCCGACCTTCTTGTCCTGGGTATGCTCCTCGGCTCCGGAGTCAAGGCATCGCCGGTTGGCCGCATTGAGGTAATGATTTTGAGTACTGTTGAGAAGCGCCTTCTTGCCTTTGGCGTTCTTGCCACAGGCATTTGCCTCCTTGGTGCACTCACGGGCCCCGTGACCCTCCTTGCCACAGTTTCGATACGCACCCTTCTTGGTCCCCTTCTTCCCGCAACCATTTCCGCCACCTCCCTTGGCCCCGCTTCCGCCACCACGCATTTTGGTGAGAAGGGTCGGCGAGGACGATGAAGAATCCGTCACTGTACTTCGTTGCGGATGTAATCTGCTACCACACCATACATGAGCTTGTCCTCTGCCCATCCTCCCAAGACAGTGATGAGAGGGCTCCAACTCTTAGGAAGGGACATGAGGAGGGCCATTGCCTACATCTGGCTGTTGATCTTCCACCCCATGTCGTTGCATTGTGAGGCGAGCGGCTCAATCTGCTGCATGGTGTAGATGACATCATCTCCCTCCTTGAATCTCACTATCAAGAGTTGCTTCATTACAAATATTTTGTTGGCCAACGACTTGGATTGATGGATGGCACAGAGTTTTTGCCAAGCTTTGGCTGCCAGCTTGCAGCCCTGGAAGTAGCCCAACTGTAACTCACTTGTTCCTGACACAAGCAGCATGAGTGCCTCCGTGTTCTTCTTTGCAACGGCCTCCTTCTTCGCTTCCTTCGTCGTCGATTCACCGCGGACTTCCATTCCCTTCATGACCTCCAGCAACCCCTTATGCGCGAGGTGTAGCTCAAAGTGCCACCTCCATAGCCCGTAGCCAGGGCCACCTATATACTTCTGAATGGGCTGCATCTCCTTGTGCACCATTTGTGCAGTCTTCACTCTGGGACCTCAGAGTGTGACGGGGATGTCGTCCCCAACAAAAATCCCGTCCACCGCGAAAGCCGTGAGCAATGTCTAGACCGGTCAAGGCTGTGGGCCCATAACCCTTTGTCAGAAAACGGCCCCCGGGTGGAGGCAGTTCCAACGTACCCTGAAGGGTCTTCACTTGGTATCCACGGTTTTCTGTTTTGTGTGCGGACGCAGAGTCTAAGCGTGAGCTTTCTGGTCGCCTCACGCCATGTTTTTGGGAGGGGAAGGGAGTTGTGATAAAGTCACTTTTGAGAAGGGCATAACGCGATTTTGCATTGGTCTTAGGCCATCAACATGACATAGAAATTTGTAGGGCTAGTCATGTGCTCTCCAACGCACCAAACCGTGCACAATTTGGATCATCGTAGCTCCTGCTACGTCAACCGAAGTGGAGCACCCTAAACCAGCCGCTCAGTCGGCGGCGCGCACCACGTCGCCCGCCTAGGGGCCCTCACACATCAGGGACCCATCAAAATGCCATTCTAGAGGCACAGATGTCCCTAAACGTAGTGGAGGTGCCCCTTGCACCTTTGGGGTCTGTTTCAATGAGTAAATCATCGAGTTTGGTGATGGGGATTGATGTGGTTTGAAACATGTTCACGGACCTGCAGACAACATCTTGACTGAGTCCCTCGGTAACAAACTGCACTGCTGACATCTGGCGAATAATCCACCGGACGCATCGGTAGCCTTCGGGAAAAAAATTCCCAGATGGAATTTTGTTACTTGTTCCGGTCGACGATTCACCGGCAGTCAAACTGCGGCTGGCTCCCAGAGCCGTTACGCACACTCCAGCTTTGGAAGCCCATATCTCCTTTATTACTTGTCTGATTCCAGTGA
>SZWC01012453.1:6072-17373 GCA_023375785.1 Penium margaritaceum | reverse complement strand
ATCGGTAGCCTTCGGGAAAAAAATTCCCAGATGGAATTTTGTTACTTGTTCCGGTCGACGATTCACCGGCAGTCAAACTGCGGCTGGCTCCCAGAGCCGTTACGCACACTCCAGCTTTGGAAGCCCATATCTCCTTTATTACTTGTCTGATTCCAGTGAAACAACTTCTACCAGATTTAGCGACTCGTCAAATTTCAGGAGAAATTCTCCATTTTATGATCCAAGCAATTTTGGAGCCGCTAGAACCAACTGCGAGGATTTTCTTCTCTCTTGCGGCTTGCCACTGCCTCCTGGTGTCGCACTTTGGCATGCAGAGGGGCAAATCTTCAACAGTTACGAAGGGCCACAAGGGTACATGAGTGAAATAATTCTTCTGACTGGTGTTTTATGATTTTCCCTGAGGGCTTACATTGCTCGGAAATCAATTTCCTATTAGCGGTAACATATGTTGAATCTGTTGGAGTAGCAGTCACCAAAAAACGTTTGGGGGAAAGAGAGGGCATAAAGATAGAATATTGCAGACAGGAGGCTGCCGGGGTTTTCATACATGGTTTCATTTTGCATCTACAGCTGCCAGCTTGTATATTTTTGGTGCTCCTCCGGCAGCAATCACCAGCGTGGTGTACCCTGGCTATTCTCCTGAAAGTGAGACAGTTGTACAACCCTAACCCTGT
This sequence comes from Penium margaritaceum, assembly GCA_023375785.1. NCBI lineage: Eukaryota > Viridiplantae > Streptophyta > Zygnematophyceae > Desmidiales > Peniaceae > Penium > Penium margaritaceum. The sequence continues at coordinate 16,699 of SZWC01012453.1, read as the reverse complement.
CTTTGTTTTTATCAGTGTGCCTGTCTGAATTCTAGTCCCTCACTTGGTGCATGTCACTCGAATATAAGGTATTGTGCATCACCTTGCTTTCACATCACTTCACCTCTGAGTGTGTGGGTCTGACTTTGCATGTAAAATGGCACGCTGCACTCTTATATCTGTTTTCATGTCTCACTTGGATTGTCACCTCAATGGGTTCGATTTTCTGGGCTTGTTTTTGTGGGCTTACTTTGCAAGGCTCACTTCTCCGGGTTCCCTTTGCTCGCTCAATTTTGCTAGCCTCACTAGTCTTGCCAGGTACAAGATACGCCGGTTAGTACTCACAGGTTGCTGTTTTGCACCTTAAGCTGTAACAACTGTTCTGGGTTGGAACTCAAGAGAATGCACATCCTCAGTGTGTATAGGAAGAACATGGGAATAAATCTAGAAAAACAGCCGGAAGTGGGTGACACATGTGACAATAGTAGAGGATAACTTGATTGTTGGTTGAACAATCAGGAAACCAAAGAGCCATTTTCCAAGAGAGTCTGGTCCAGGTGTTGAACCACTATTGAGAGCTCAGACATTACTGAGGGTTTTTATCTTTTCAGATCCTATTTTCAACACCCCCCTTGAATTTGACAAGGAACTGGTTGGGACCTCTTTGTTAATTGTAGAATGATTCCTCCCACAGGCAACATTGTTCCACTCCACAGTGCATAAGCAGATTGTACCAAATGTCAGGCTACAAAGGAGAACATCGGTGATGCCAAAGCCACGCAGAAGCTCTGAGTAGAGTGCCTTGTAGACTTGAGTTACCCAGTCTTCTGCGTTGGAGGGTGAGGCAGTGTGTCGTAGGACACACTGCCTTGCCTTTTCCAACAAGGTCAGGAAAGTTGATGCTGTTGCGGCACGATGTAGTGATCCATTGCTTCCTCAATGCTTGTTGTAGAATTTGATGCCATAATTCATGAATGAATTCTGTTTTTAGCTGGTGAGGAGAGTATGAAGAATGGAGGAAACCCCATAGCAGACTGTAGACATGGTTGAATAAGTCCTTGTAGTCTGCTATAGAGTGATCTGGCGAACAGAGATGTGCGTAGTGTCCGATGAGGAGCTCAGCCATGTTGTCCTTGTTGATTTAGGTCTGTTGTGCTGAGCACGTGGTTCTACCAACCAGCGACATTGTTTCCATCTTCTGCTAGCATGTCACATGGTGCTCAGGTTAAAGCCACGCAATAATGAAGACGGTTGGTGCAGGTGATGGTGAAAAGAAGTGTAATTAAAGGAGGGACTGCAACTATGCCACTCGAAGAGGATGCTCTGTCACAACTGATCCTCTGTTTCCATGAGATAGGGTGGAGATCAGGACCCGTTTTCAAGATCTGGGCCAGAGGGCGGCTTGTTTCTTGAGCCCGACGACCAGGGAGACAGGCTGTTTTTAATGCCACAGCACCAGAGGACTTGAAGGATGAGCTAACCCCACAGAGCGCAGTGAGTGATGATGATGCTAGTGTGGACACAAGGAAAAGTCACATGCGTTGATGGAGGGGCGGCATGAGTGCCGATCACTGCAAAACAGGCAGTGGACACGTGCAGATCGTGATGTCAAGCCGAGGTGGATTGAGGCGGGGTTGATAAAGAATGAACTGGACGTAGGGGAAAAACCATGTTTGCTGATTTGATGAAGGGCAGTAGACAGAGACAAGGGCAGGCGTGAGCCAGTGCGTTTTGAGGTCCCCACGATGAGGGCGGTATACACGTGCAGATCCTGGTTGCTGAATTCAGATGCTGAGAGAGAAGAGCTTATTGTTGATTGATTGATGTTGACTGGGCACAGGGGAAAAACCACGTACTGGAATTGGCAAGAGATGATTCACGTGTCTGTGTACCATGTGTAATCTCTTTAAAACTGTCTAGTGTGTAATTTCAGGCAGAAGTGTTATGTCCGTGTGTGTATCTAAGGAAAGAATGTGTGGAAGCCTGTTGGTGAGTATAACAGTGATGTAAACGTGGGCAGCCCTCGGGGAGGTGATCAGTCTCAGCAAGAGCCACTAGGCAGGACCAGCTGTAAAGTGCAGGTTGCAGAGACAAAACTACTGAAATGTGTAAAGTTATGTGGAGAGTGAAAATGGCTGGTTTGACTCGTGGATGAGAAATTGAATCAGAACATCTTTCTGAAGAGCCTAAGTATGCCTCATTTGGCGCATGGTTCTGGAAGAACCACTCTGTCAACTTTCACCTCCAGGCACACTCCTAGCTAAGTGGGATAAGCGGCATTCACACTCTCACACAAGAGAATTGCCATCCCTGCCATGTGCACAACCAATAATGTTGGTGGGGACCGTCCTTGAAGTTCCTTGAAGGTCCTCCTGCCACCTTTCTACCTTGAAGACCGCTCCAAGCCTCCCTGGCCAGTAATTCTGGCCGTCATTGGTGCTGGTAGTGAAGGACCCGTCATTTGAACATGACCCACTGCCCCCAAACCTTGAAAATTCATATCTCCCTCAAACGGACTCCGAATTGAGTTTCGTAAAGTGCTACAAGACCAAAATCAAATCCTCTATGCATTTATTGTGCCTTATTAATGTTTATCAAGGAGCTCACTTTGGTCATTTTTTGGAACCCTACATCCACCATTGTCCCACTTTGCAAGAATAAAAATCACACAAGTCCACACTGTGCCCTCAGCTGCTGAAAGCAATGTGATGCAAGCGCCTTGGTTAGGAAATCGAACAGCATCATGCTTGAGGGGAAGAACTTAATGTGCACCTCCTCCTTTTCCACGGGGTCCTGGACAAAGCGGAAGCGCAGATTGACGTGCTTGGTATGGGCGTGGAACTCTGCATTCTTCGTGAGTGCAATGCCGCTCATGTTGTCACAGTAGATGGTTGTTGCTATCTTCTGCTGCTTCCCAAGACTTTCCAGCAGCTCACACAGCCACACTGCTTCCTTTGCCTCTTCGCTCAAAGAAGTGTACTCTGCCTCAGTGGAGGAGAGAGCAACACACTCCTGCATCTTGCTTATCCACCTGATTGCTGATCCTCCAAGAAAAAACAGAAAACAACCAGCCGATATCCTTGTGTCCAGATCTCCACCCCAATCTGCGCCTCTGTAGCTGATGAGGATGGGGCTGTTTTTTCTGTTCAAGGTAAGGCCAATGCTGATGCTGCTGTTGCGGTAGCGCAGCATGCATTTTATCGCCTCCCAATGTGTCACACCCGGGTCAGCGCAAAACATGCTCACTGCTCCCACTGCTTGGCTGATGTTGAGACGCGTGCCAACGGCTGCATACATGAGGCTCTCGGATGCTTCTTGGTATGGTACTGCTTCCATGCTGCTGCTCTGCTCCTTGCCATGAAGAGCCTGCGTGAGGCTCAGCTTCGCTCCCGATTCCAGTGGCGTTGCCACCTCCCATGTGGAAGTGCTTGATGATTTCACTCACATAAATGCTCAGCGATAGCTCCAAAGTCTGCTGCTGTTGATCAATCTTCACCTGGAGACCCTGGTAGTATCTCAGTTATCCCATGTCCTTCATGTCAAACCTGGCTGCCAGTGACTGCTTAAAATCTTTGAGGAAAGACTTCGAGTCAGAGGCAATAAGCAAGTCTTCAATGTATAGCAGGATGATGACCTGGCTTGCGTCCTGTGTGCGCCCATACACCGCATGATCTGCCTTGCTGTGCGCAAAACCAAGGCTAGCCAGATGCTCATCAATCTTGTGGTAATGCACGCAGCACCTGCTTCAGGCTGTAGAGTGCCTTCACAACTTTGCACACATTCTCCTCCTGCCCTTCCACTACATACCCCTCCGGCTGCTCTTTGTACACATACTACTCAAGGTAACTATTCAGAAATGCACGTCACATCCATTCGGTGTACTTCCCTGTCCATCGCAATGGAAAGAGAAAGGATTGCACGGATGGAGGGAAGTTTTACGACAGGTGCGAACATCTTGTTGTGATCCACACCCTGAGTCTGCGCATACCCCTTCGCAACCAGCCATGCTTCATACCTGAGCACCTCACCATCAGCACCGTGCTTGCGCCGGAAGATCCACCTGCAGCCGATGAACCGGCTGCCATGTGGAGCTTTAGCAAAAGCCCAGGCCTCGTTATTCATGATTTCCTTGTACTCCTTGTCTGCTATGGAATGCCACTCTGCTGCATTGTCACTGCGCATGGCTTTTCTGAATGTCACTGGGTTGTTGGAGATGGTGAGTTTGAGGAGCTTGAGGTCAGATGTCTCCTATGAAGATGAAGAAGTGCACAGGCTCAGCAGCACCTCCAGCAGCCTCTGTTTCCTTGCAAGGTGCTCAGATCGCCACAGCGGCTCCACAGGACCATCCACACCATGGTTGAGGCGTGCAGATGTCTGTCGCAGCTGCTGCTGCTTGCTCTGCTTCTCCTCCTTGTATTCTTTGGTTGTCGGCTGCTTCGCCTCCTCAGCTTCCTCTGCTGCCCTGTCACCACTACCTTCCACTCGCTCTTCTTGAGTTGCAGGCTCTTCGGCTCCCACTGGCTCAACAGCCAGTGCAACTGCGACTGCTTCCATAGGGCTCCATGTCCAGTTCTTCATTCCATCCTTGAATACCACGTCACGGCTGCAGACGATCTTGTGTGCGGCGAGGTTGTACATGCGGTATCCCATGGTTTTGTAGCCCAGAAAGCAGCTTTCACACCCTTGGCATCCAGCTTGTTGCGGTTATCGGAACACATGGACAAATGCACCACACCCAAACATCTTTAGGTGAATGAAAGTTGACTTGCATCCCATCCACACCTCTCCTAGTGTCATCAGCAGCATGGCACATGTCGGGCTCCGGTTTTTCAAGTACACTGCGGTGTTGACTGCCTCCGCCCAGAATGTTGGCACAAGGTTGTACAAGCGGTATCCCATGGTTTTGTAGCCAAGAAAGGTAGCTTTCACACCCTTGGCATCCAGCTTGTTGTGGTTAGCGGTGCACATGGTTGAATGCGCCACACCCGAACATCTTTAGGTGCGTGACAGTTGGCTTGCGTCCCGTTCACGCCTCTTCCAGCGTCATCAACGGCAAAGCACATGTCGGGCTCCGGTTTCTCAGGTACATGGAGGTGTTGACTGCCTCCACCCAGAATTTTGGCGGGAGCGTGGTGTCTTTGAGCATGCTGCATACACGCTCCATGAGCGTGCGGTTGGCACGCTCAGCCACACCTTTCAGCTGCGCTGTTGTGGGTGGCATCACCTTGTGTCAGATCCTGCAGTACTTGAGAAAGTCGCGGAAGTCATTGGAGAGGTCCTCACCTCCGCCATCGGTGTGAAGGAAATTCAGATGCTTTCCACTCTCATTCTGTACAGCAGCCATCCATGCCTTGAATGCATCAAAAAACTCATCCTTCCCCGCCAGAAGGAACACCCACTTCTTCTGACTTTTCATCAATGAACGTGTCAGAGTAAAGGTTGCCAGACAAGGATTGTGACGGCATGGGACCACACACGTCAGAGTGTACAAGAGAGAGAAGCTCAGCTGCCGCCTTCCCCTCACTAGTAAATAGAGAGTGGGCTTGCTTCTCTCTGATGCAACTCTTGTAGGCCGATACACCGGGCTGCTTCACCTCCTTCAGCTCCAAGTTGCACACCATCTGTTGCATTGAGATGATTACACCGAAGCTGAGGTGTCCAAGTTGGTGATGCCACAGGCCAATGTTGTTGTCTCCCACTCTCGTAGCTTCTGATGAGGCAAATCCCTTCTCCAATGCCACAAAAAGACGGTAGAGGCCATGGTCGTTTTCTGCCTTTGCAAATACCTGGCCCACACGTGCTGAGATGTTGCAGCCACCATTCTCAAAACAAACATGTAGGCTTTGGGGGATGGGAGAGGAAACAGACAGAAGGTTAGTGGCAAGTCCTGAAATATGGAGCATCCCCTTCACACGACATTCCATGTGCTTTTCCTAGACAGAATCACAGTAGACAAGCTCACCCTCTCCCACCGTTATCTGCACACGATTATCACTTATGTACACCCGACGAGATTCAATGACGGTGTAGACGATAAACCACTCCCGGTGGCAGGTGATGTGCTGAGTGGCTCTCAAGTTGATGATCCAGAACAAGGCGGTGTTGGCGGAGACATGTAGGACCCGAATGCTTACGAATCCGCTCTCCGAATCAGTGGTATTGGCGGAGGTGGAAGACTGGTTCCTCGCTCACACCCCAGTCGCAAGGTCTGCCTTCTTCTTCTGGCATTTGCACACACAATGGCCTGGCTTCTTGCAGTTGTGGCACTTGCCCTTCTTCTTCCCTCCACCTCCATCCGGCTGATGCAGCACCATCCCTGTGACTCATGTTGGTGACGAGGGTTAAGTCCAAACCTCTACCTCCTTCTCCCTCCTTGGAGTGCTCCTCATGAACAGTAGGCTCTCCTCCATGTCATCGAGTGAGAGCCTGTTGCCACACTGGTTGAGGGAAAAAATGAGAGGAGTGTACCTGCTAGGAAGGCCAGAGAGGATGGTCAACATGAGAACACGTTCCTTGGCAGGGTCCTCAATCGCAACAGGCTGTTTAGCCAAAGCTTTCACCATGTTAAGAGAGTGGAGCTCAATGCATCCATCTTTACGGTGTGAAAGCGACAACGCATGAGGATAAAATTGGAAGAATAAGTAGATTCAAGCTTGTTCCAAACCTGTTTCGGGGTGAGGGTACCGTGGACGAGGAGTTGCTGCAGTCCAGCAAGGTGGAGGTAGATGGTGGCCAGGGCACAGTCCCGCTTCTCGTGGTGGGTACGGGGCTCAGCAGCGGAGAGGGAGGATTCAAAAGAGTCAGCACCACTCACGTGGCTCCAGAGTCCCTTCTCTGTAAGAAAAATCTAAATTTTGTTGCTCAAGTTGAAGAAGTTCTTGCCTTCAAACTTGGTGATGTTGACGCCGGCCACAACAGACGCAGATGTTGCCATATTGATTGCAACGTTGGCCCACAAACGGCTTCTCTCATACACCAGCGTGAAAGGGATGTCTCAAGGGTGAGAAAAGGCCTTGCTCTAGTTCTGAGAGCACAGATAGAAACCTGGGAAGCCCTCAGGGAGGTGATCAAACCCACCAAGAGCCACTAGCCAGGACCCATTGTATTCAAGAGACAAGTTGCAGGTTCCAGAGACAAAAATGTGGAAGCATGTAAAGTTTTGTAGAGAGTGCAATTTTCTGGTTTGACTCGTGGATGAGAAATTTAATTAGCACAGTTCTCTAACAAGCCTAATTTGGCACATGGAGCTGGAAGAACCACTCTGTCAAAGTTCACGTCCTAACACACTCCTAACCTAGCGGGATGAGTGGAAGTCAAACTCTCACACAAGAGAATTAACACTCTTGCCATGTGCACAACTAATTATCTTGGTGAGAACCTTCCTTGAATTTCACTGAATGTTCTCATGCCTTCTTTCTACCTTGAAGGCTGCTCCAAGCCTCCCTGGCCAATATATCTGGCCGTCATTGGTGCTGGTAGCGTAGGAGCCGTCACTTGAGTCGGACACACTGCACCCAAAACACCAAATTCCATATCTCCTTCAAACAGACTCCAAATTGAGTTTTGTAAGGTTATACAGACCCAGGAAGACATCCTCTATGCATCCGTTGTGCACCTGAATCCTTTGAAGGAGCACCAGTTATGCCTAGCTCTCCAGGCCAGCTGTAAACCAGCTTTTGTTTTCCATATCATGAAGTATTGCATGGTTGTCATGTGCAAACCGCTTGTGCCATAGCTCCGTGATTCTAACTAAGCTCTTACCAAACTGAGGTGGTGGCAAAGGGCTTGTTTTCTCAGAAGTAACACAAGCCATCTATGTGATGTTAGAAGTCTTGCTAGTTGTTCCTGCTCTATCCAAGAATGTCAGATTTTTAACTCGGGAGACCACAGATACAACTGATTGTTCCTTCCACACACCTTGAAAGTCTTATTCGTATAAAAAAATAACTTTGAAGCTTTTTTCATTTAGTTGAATCACTGGAAGAAGATTTGTAGCCAGTTCTGGTACAAAGTGGACGTCGTTGAAAGTCTGTGATATTGTTTTACCCAGAAATTGTAAGTTAACGTTGACGGTTCCTTGACCATAGGAAAAGATAATGCAAATATTTCCAACACACACTCCGTGTGGTCGATTCAAATTTTTCAAAAGTGGCAAACCAATCCTTTTTTCATGTCATGGTCTTGGTACTGCCCGAGTCAATCATCCAGGCTAAGACTCCAGCCGCAAAAATGAATGCACTAGTAATAGTGAAAATTGTGAGATCTTAAAAAATATCATTGTTTTGATGAAGTGTGTAGAAGTAGAGGGATCTCCCCAGAACTTACTAGTGCTTCAAGATGTATTTTGGCTTAATTTGAATCAATAACCATATTGTAGACAAACACTTGCTTTTACACACTGAAACTCAAAGGGTAAGAACATACTCACTACTTTTCAAGAGCTTACAATTGACACACAGTCACTTGACTGCTCATCTCTTGCCAGTTCCAATGGTGTTCTGTATTCAAGACATGGTGCAGTCCAAGCAAAGCAATGAGAATCTAAATTTGCTACCTATAAATGCTATTCTAAGGCTATGCAATACAAAAGCTTGAATGGAACCGAGCTACTTGACTGCTTGGTATTCCAATTTCTGGTCCTCGGCAGTCATGGTCATACCGGACGCCGGTCTTGACCGGACCGAGGTTGGAAAATTCCCAGTGCCCTTGATTGTTGAACGGCTGCGATCAATAAATCACCCGGACTCCCATCCGTCTCCATCCATCTCTCGAGAGGAGCGCCCTTGCTCAGAATCTTGTCATGCTGATGACCGTCAGATCATGGTTTATAAACCATCATCTCAGTCGCTCAATTTGTCACGTCATCACCTTGACCAAGAGGAGCTCCCGCTTGCACTCTCCGTCGTCCCATAGTTCTTCCTCCAGACTGCACGCTCCATTTCTGCAATCTCCACCAGTACTTATGCCTGTTGTTCTCCATATACTGTGAGCTGCATGGAGCTCTGATAGGAAAAGTAGCTGTAGTTTGGGCCACGGATGGATGGACCAGTGGGATGCACTGTGCCATATCATACCCCACCGCATAGGAATAACAAGAGGGTCAGGAGAGAGAGAGAGAGAGAGAGAGAGAGAGAGAGGTGACCTCTCTCCCGGCCCTCTTGCTTTTATTCTTTGTTCCAAAAACCAAAGTATGTCACTTTTTGGAAACTGAAAACTATGCCACTTCAACAGAAATTTGAGCACAAACTATGTCATATTTCCAACATTCCCTTGTGCCAAAATCAGCGCCAGAGATGTGCGCACAACTAAATTCCCCCTTGCAAAGAGGTTGCCAACGTAGAAATTTTCCCCCGTGCATTCCGAGCCTCGGTCATGTAGTATGCATTCAAGACAGCCATCATTTTGTGAGGACCAAAGCACAGGGCACAAAGCGCAAGCAAGAAGCGTGATGCACATGGAAGCATGGGCAATTCAAGAAAGCAGGAGCACACAGAAGCGATCAGAAGTAAGCGGTGCAGGGGTCCACGGCCCTCCACCAAATCCAATGCCTCACATAGGGAGCACCAGGATGAGGAGCATGGACCAGGGAGATTTGTGGTGGGCCAACTGCTCCAATGACTCATATGGGGGGAGGAGGGAGGCCCGGAATAGAAAACAGAAATTCCAAGTGAGATTGAAGTGGTGAGAAATCACAGAATTAGCAGGATACATTGGAGAGACAGACGACTAAAAAGGTCAGCATGCCGTTCATGATGGATACAGGGTACCACAAAGTGACCAAAGTGGGTTGCTCAATAAAAATAATGAAGAACCATATGCATAGAGGATTTTTTCCTGGTTCAGTATCAAGTTACGGAACTCGATTCGGAGTCCGATTGAGGGAGATGGATTTTCAAGGTCTGGTGGCAGTGAGTCCAGTTCAAGTGATGGCTCTTGCACTACCAGCACAAATGACGGCCAGAATTATTGGGTGGAGAGGCTTGGAGCGGCCTCCAAGGTAGAAAGGCAGCAGGAGGACCTTCAGGGAGCTTCAAGGAAGGTCCCCATCAAGATTGTTGGTTGTGCACATGGCAGGGATGGTAAGGCTCTTGTGTGAGAGTGTTACTGCCGCTCATCTCGCTAGGCTAGAAGTGTGCTAGGAGGTGAACTTTGACAGGGTGGTTCTTCCAGCTCCATGCACCAAATGTAGCGTACTTAGTCTTGTTAGAAATATGTGATAATTTAATTTCTCATCCATGATTCAAACCAGTCATTTGCACTCTCTGCACAACTTCACATGCTTCTGTATTTTTGTCTCTGCAACCTGAAACTTGTCTCTCACATACACTTGATTCTTCCTAGCGGCTCTTGGTGAGCCTGATCACCTCCCTGAGGGCTGCCTAAGTTTCTTTCAGTGGTATCAGAGCTAGGACAAGGCCTTTCCTCATCCTTGAGGCATCCTTTCCACACTGGTGTGTGAGAGAGACTGTTTGTGGGCCAACGTTGCATTCAATATAGCAACATCCGCTTCTGTGGTGGCTGGCGTCAGCATTGCCCAGTTCAAAGGCAAACTACTTTTCAGCTGGATCTACAACATGAAGATGATGCTGATGGAGAAGGGAATCTGGAGCAATGTGAGTGAGGCTGACTGTTGAAACCTCTCTCTCCA
>SZWC01012452.1:71487-82316 GCA_023375785.1 Penium margaritaceum | reverse complement strand
GGCACAAGCCGGACGTGTGGTCCCAAGGGATCAGCAACCCGGTTCACCACTCTGGTAACATGCAAGGATGCAATCAACTAACAAGCATGCATTCTCACAAGTTGTATCCCCTTTCAGTATGAGAGTATTACTAAACTAAGGCATGTCACAAGACCGGTGCTGACGCCACAACTTGGCAGCTTGAGGGAGTCACATCCTCTGTGTTCTTCATGCTGCACCACAGTCTTGCACCAGCGAGCCTTAATCCAGATTAATCACCTGCAGTGGTGAAATGTGTGTGTGGATGGAGACAAGAGGGCACTTGCGTGTGTTCGTAACAATAACCAACAGGTATTCCTCCTCTCTTGGCTTGCTCCACACACAGTCCCTTGCGTCTTCCCCCACACTCCATTTTACACTACCTACAGATGTGTTTTATATGTATTTGAGCTACTTCACCTTTTGTGACATGCCTGTTAACGTAGCCCCATTTTGACAGCTCCCCAGCTGCTCATTGTCATTATGGGAAAGGGCCCAGACCGCGTATCAAAGACTCGCACAACCCCAAGAGTCTTGAGCAATTACATAACTGCTGGTCCATTTCGCTCAATGTGTCCACGCAAAGCACAGATTCAGGGGTTGGGCACCTCGCAAGATTCAAAAACCAGTTGAAAGCTCACACATCCTTCTTCCCATTCTCATTGCTCATTCGCGGCCTTACTTGAGTCGAAGAATTGTGAATGTGGAAGTGTGTTTGTCAACTGTTGACATTTAAACAAAAGATTGGCCACATATGTGCATGCCCGCTGCTTGCGTAGCTGAGCAGAATAACAATACACAAGTATTCCTATGAGATGCCGCAGCTGTAGTGCTTGCTCTGTCCAGCAAGCCATCATTACGCGCATTCGTCCAATGGAGAAACATGCCGACGTAGCAAGGAAGGGGAGGAAAAAACCATGCGAAGCAGTCTATACATAGAATGGAGGACCAGTTTTGCGGTCCTCTCCAAACTCGTCTAGAACCCGACGGTGGCTAGAGGCTCAAATTTGCTCCAATCCAAAGGGCTGGCAAGGGTGCAGCTCCGAATCGCCCCTGAATGCTGCTGCTGGCCTCCCACTGCACCTGAAACAGAACCAGAAGTCAGACCCATAGTCCCAGGGTCGGCCGGCGGATTGAGGTACGCGCACGGGCTGATAGGCGGCGGCACGAGGAGCATGAGCTCCTCCGAAGAGCCAGTGCTTCCTCCAGCGGCTGCAGTAGCCGCTGGCCACGGGTGCATCGAGGGAGTGTCGCAGGAAGCGAAACGAGAGATTGCGCGGGCGGTGCAAGGGGAGAAGAGCATGCCTGCGGCGTCGAGACTCCGGCTGCCTTGCAGCGCGCCGGGGGTCGTCATGCCTCCAAAGATGGCCGCCGCCGCTGAGCCTGGCGTGGTGGCCGAGACGATCGCCGACGACGAATGCGTCGTGCCAGAACCCGGAAAACTCGGAAAACCTGGAAACCCCGGAGAATCGCCGAGCAGGCCGCAGCCGTCCTCGCCGCGGGGACCGCCACGGTGGTCACGCGAGGGAAGTTCGGTCGGTGGTCGATCGTCAAAAGCCGTGAGGTCGCTCACGGCGAGCGACGGCGCCGTCACCTCGCACCCAGTGACGGCATCGGCACTCGATGTGGGCTCCCTTTCCACGGCGCGAACGCGTGAGTTGCCTTCAGACTCAATGAGAATCTGGTGCTGCTGCCCTTGCCTGCTCTCATCAAAGAGGTTCTGTTCAGCATCGAATGAGGGGGAGGTGTTTCCTCCGAGGGGGGTAGGAGGGGTGATGAAGCAGGGACTGGGAAGGGCGAGCAGGGTGGCCTCAATGTCCACGTCGCTCCAGAATCCTCCCGATGCTGAAGGCCCCTCCTTTTCATTTCCCCAAACACCACACTTTTGCACAAAGGGGCTGAATATGCTAGACCCCTGATGCTGCTGCTGTTGCTCCTGCTGTTGCTGGCTCTGTTGCTTCACAGGCAGATTGCCTGTCCCTCCATCACTCGCATCCTCCGGGCTCTCTTCTCCCCCATCATCGTTCCAAGAAGGGATTTTCAGCGCAGGCGGCCGCCTNGCTGCTGCTGCTGCTGCCTCCCTCCGCTCTCACTCCGCTTAAGCAAAACACCAGACGTCGAGCACATCGCTGCTGCTGCTGTTGCTCCTGATGCCGCCGGCGCACTGGCATCGCCGTCCATGCATCTGTTGGGGATGCTGGCAGAGGGTGAGGAGGGAGACGAAGAAGAGGAAGAGGAGGTTGAAGAGGCTCGGTGGAGGTACGCCTCCATGGCCAGCCCAAGTGTGCGCACAATCTCTTCGTCGCTTGGTACCCTGAGAAGTTGGTCGGAGGACGAGGTCGAAGACCGGAGCAGTTGGTCGGAGGATGAGGACAAAGACTGAGAAACCCTTTCGGCCTTCACCGTCGCCGCTCCTCCTGTGGATGAGGTGGCAGTTGCTGGAGACCCAGATGTTCGACCTTCCAGGAAGGTTCCCACCCCCGGCGCCCTCTGGAGCAAGGTGAAGGACGGTCTTGCGATGCCTGCAGCAGGCCGCTTCGCCATAGCAGCCCGACTTGCTTCGTCCATAGCCTCGCCGGGAGCGAAGCAACTGTAACTGCGCTTCAGTGAGCTCCCGTCAACCGAGCCACCATTCGACTTCTCCTGCTGCTGACCTGCTGCCGCGGCAGCAGAGAATGAAGCGGACCCAGCAGGTGCAGCTGCTGATGAGGCAACGGCCGCCATGGACGCTGCTGAAGCAGCCGCGGGCCCAGCGGAGTCTGCGGCTGAAGCAGACGAAGTAGCGCCGGCCACAGCAGCTACCACCGTCCCCTGTGCGCCCTGCTGCCCTGGCACGTCAGGCGCTTGGGTGGGAGCGAGGGGGAGGTGCGTGTCGGGGTCGATGCCCTCTTCCCTGAGCTTCTTCTTGATGCGCGTGTTCCAATGGTTCTTGATGTCGTTGTCCGTGCGCCCTGGCAGCTCCGTGGCTATCTTTGCCCACCTGCAAGGGCCGAGAAAAAAACGGGATGAGGGTTCATCAGAGGAGGCCTTCACTTTCAGAGCCAGGAGGGGTAAGAACAAAACCAGTCCTCGTGCAAAGCAAACAAGCGTTCCCAGCGAATGCGGTTGGACAACAAGACCACCGGATGTCAGCTTGCTGACATTAGCCATACACCTCACTTTCCCCTACCCATCCCCTCCATCACCTTCCCTCCCCCTCATGCCCCCAACCCCTGCTTGTTACCCTCCCCCAACGCCCCCCCCCCCCCTCCCCAACCCCCGTTTCCTATTAACACAGGTGCGAGATTCCTATCCTTCCCTCCAGCTCACATTCCGCCAACCCGGACAACATCACACTCAAGGCATCAAACGGCAACCAACGGCAACGAGCTGCAACAAACAATCAAACATCAAATAAACAAACAGTTGCCGGTCAGAAGCAGTCGCAAACACGCGAGTGGCGACGACAACACACGAGCGGCGATGACAACACACGAGCAGTGACGACAACACACGAGCGGCGACGACAACGCACGAGCGGCGAGGACAACACTCAAAGCGACGACAACACACGAGCGGCGACGACAAAACACGAGTGGCGACGACAACACACGAGTGGCGATGACAACACACGAGTGGCGACGACAACACACGAGTGGCAACGACAACACACGAATGGGGACGACAACAGACGAGCGGCGACGACAGCACAGGAGCAGCAACGACAATACACGAGTGGCGACGACAACACACGAATGGCGCCGACAACACACGAGTGGCGACGACAACACACGAGTGGCGACGACAACACACGAGTGGCGACGACAACAGACGAGCGGCGACGACAACAGACGAGCGGCGACGACACCACCACACGAGCAGCGACGACAGCACAGGAGGGTCGACACGCGTGCAAATGCACACACGCGCGTTCTCACACACACGCACCGGTTGCCGATGTCGCGGTGCAGGCGGATGATGAGCTGCTCCTCCTCCGCCGTGAACGTGCCGCGCTTCAGATTCGGCCGCAGGTAGTTGGCCCACCGCAGCCGGCAGCTCTTGCCGCACCGGTTCAGCCCTGCAGCACCAATCGCCATCACCGTCGCCGTCCACATCGCATCGCAGCGCCATGGAGGCAAGAAGGGAAGAGAGAGTTTGAGTACGGGTTCAAATGCTTCTGCGATCTCACGCTGGACAGTCTCGCACACATTTTGCAATCATCCACAGCAGCCCTGGGGAGTGGAGGGAGGGACAGGAGGGATTGGGGGGGGGGGGGGGGGGGGGGATGTTGGGGTTGGTTGGAGATGGGGGCTCTTTCTGTACCCCAGCTTTGGGCCTATTTTGCATACTGTTGGTCATGTTGGGGCAAGAGCTGCGGTGAATTATGACAAGAATCGGCTAATCAGGTGATAATGCTCGAGGGAGATCATCTGAACACTTGTCAACGTTCTGACGAGCGTTGAGAGACTTCCAACACCGACCTATGTTGACTACCGCACTATCTTTCCGATCAATGTTGGCTTCTGCATCCCATCTCATTGCTCTCATGCTTCACGTATCATTGCTCCCATCTATGGGTGAGGACTTCGCGCTCGTTCCTGGAAATTTCTGGGAGTTTCTGAAAGTTCCTGGAAGTTTCCGTCGATCTGGCTAACTGCATTGGACAGGATTCAGTGAGAACCCTTTCTCCCTCTCTCGCACCCCTCCCACGTTGTACACTGCACGCTTCCAACCCTCAGTTCCAAAAATGCCTCCTTTCCTTCTGCACACGGACCGACCCCCATTGCCAGAAAATCGTCTTCCACACACCAAAAGATAGCAGCAACTGAGTTTGAACCTAGGGAACTAGACGCCACCTGGCTCCTGCCGCCGACGACAGGGCCAGGCCACTTTCTCGCCCGCATTTCCCCCTCCACACCCATGTTGGACATTTGCTCACCGGCTTTTCTGGGAACGGAGCTCCAATGGCCGTCGCCGTGCTGCTGCATGCACCGGACCAGCAGCTCGTCCTCCTCTGCCGTCCACGGCCCCTTGCGCACCTCCCCCTTGTCGCAGCACGGGGCACGGGTCATTGTGAGAGAAAAAGGTGTCCTGGGCTGAGATGTAGGGTTTGTTGGTGTACGATCTGCGCAGAGCTGGTGCCTTTGCTTCTGCTGCTGCTGCTGCTTATTCTGCTGGGGAAAGGCCCCGGGATAATGATTGCTGGTCTCGTTCTTCTTGCTGCCACGAGCTGCTGCCCTGTGAAGCAAATCGACCAAGCAAATGTCGCCTGCGGAGACCAAACAAATCTGAGAGCAATCTGCGCCCGCCTGATCTGCTTCCCGTTCCGTTTCGCCTGTTCCGATGCGGACGGATGAAACACCCGACTCCTGTGCTCTACAGGTTCACTGCGCAGCAGGTTGGGTGGCGAAGTCGGGTTGGGTGGTGAAGTCGGGTTGGGTGGCGAAGTCGGATCGGCCGGGTCGGAGAGTAGGCAGACCCCAATGTCGACCACTTGTGTGAAGGCCTTCAATTCAAAAATTATTACAACCTTTCAGCTTAAACGCTGTAAGCGGAAATGCGACGAAGGGGCGAGGTGGAGCTCGCTTGGAATGAATCAGCTGGAAACGTGACTAGTCCTTTTTTTCTCCTCAACTCGCTGTGATGGAGACTTGGGGGGGGGGGGAGCTTTCCTGCTCCCGACGATCGCAGGAAGGGGCGCACGGAACGAGGCGCTTGGAGCAGACGCCTGTCCCGTGTGGTGACGTTGAAAGTAACAATCTTTTCTGCTGCTCTGTTCACCGCCGTGTGCAGAGGCATAAAATTGCCCATTAATGCGTCTGCGAGAGGAAAGAGAGACGGAGAGACTGGTGACGTGAGGTGGAGATGTGAGGGCGGGAGGGGAGAGGGAGGGCCTGGAGTGTCACGGAGGGGCGGCGGTGTTGAATGCGTCAGCGTGGAGAAATTTGGCCATTCCATGGATGCGGATCGCATGGCGGCGTGCGATCGTCGCTGCCATTGAGGCAACAGAGAGGTGCGGATCTGAGCGAGGACGGACCTTGTCGTGACGCGGTCGATCCAGATGCGGAGCGAACTTTTGGATGACCCATGGCGCGAATGCCTGTGGTGACGCCAGGCCGACGAGCCCCATCGGCCCTCGGGCAGAAGAACGTTGAACGATTCTCGGCCGCGGATCGGGTGGGACGGGAGGGGAGAGGACGGGAGAGGAGAGGACAATACAGGATTTACAGCGTTCCTGCACGTCTGGCAACGGACTTTTAACATGTTTCGCCGCTTCTCGAAAGGCGGACACAGATAGTCCTCTGCGGGTAGCCAGCAGATTGAGGTCCATGGCGTTTTCTCCGGGCCGTCGGCGAACCGAGGGGCCGGAGCGCGACATCCCGGACTCCGCTTCCCGGACTGGAATCCGGCCGCGTTTTTGCCCTCGAGACTGCCGTCCACTCCCCTCTTTGGCGCCGTTTTCTAGCAAGGTGCCTGTCCGACTTCTTCCAGGTGGCAGCTTGCCGCCACGGGCTGCCGTCCAGAACGACCAGATTCGCCGTTGGCGAAGTTGAGCCGACAATACCAGAAACCGGTGTTCTTTCTTGGTCTAATTCTTGGTCTGGGCTTTACGCCTTCCGCAGGTGATAAACAGCTACCGAATCGGGGTTTGCGAGGCAGATGACATTCGACAGTCAAGAATGCGACGCATAACGCAAACGAAGGAAAGCAAATATTTTTTTAGGACGAACGAGCTTCATGAGCGGTTTTCAAATATTTTATTGGTTACTTTGAACTGTTCACTTGACAAGAGAAGGGATTGGGGAATCGGGGAGGTTTGAGGGAAGGGTCGTTGGTACGTTATCGCAAGATTCCCACACGATGGTGTCCAACTGGTACAAGCTGGGGTCATGGGTGGAATTTTTTTCGCTTGTCCACTTTATGACGTCACTCGTCATGGATCCTCGAAATTGTTCCATCCTAGGGGATGGAACAATTTCGAAGTGGGTGAAGCAAGCCAAACCCACTCACCGCCGTCGGCGCCGCCCGTCGGTGTCCGGTACGGCAACGTTACGAGGTACCCCGTTCCGGATTTTCGAAAACGCTATCCACCCCGTTCGAAGGATTTTGATCTTCATTCGCCCCGTATTTCAATTTTTGGTCTACATAAGCCCTGACTTCAAAACTTTGATCTCAGGACGCCCCGCAGCTAGAGTGTCGGTGACAAGGTACCCCGTCGAGTACATGGTCATTGTCCAGACATTTCCAGTTTGCGACTTTAGTGTCATCTCTCAATATAAAAATGTTATTGTTATCAAACCNGGGGGTTGGCGGATACATTGCACAACGTCATTTGGGGAGGTGGGGTTTGAAAAACAAACACGCGAGCAATTCAAAGACGACACCTGACGATAAGAGGCTTTTCCATCTGTTTCTTAGGACGTGTTCCGAGAAATAGGAAAAACGCTAAAAATACCTTAGACGACTCAATACGGAAACGGGGTATATTGTGACGTTACAATATACCCCTAATGTTGGGGTATATTGTAACGAAACAATCTACCCCGCGGGCCATCTCGGGGTTTATTGTGACCAAAAAAGTGAAGACGGGGCTTTTGGGGATCGAAAAATGAAAGACGGGGCTACCTGTGCTCAACTTTTTGGCAACGGGGGGTTTAGCGAGTTCGGTTTCTTAATCCGGGGTATCCGGATATTTTCTTCGTGTCCGGTATCCCTGTCGTGGTTTTATTCCTTCTCTCTGCCTCTAAGGGGCGCGCGCCGACAACTACTCTGAGCTCTGTGGTTGGCCGGACGCTTGCAAAGTCCACCGCAGTTTCGCTGGTCGAACGGGATGTGCGATACCCAGCGAGGGTTCCGCTGTCATACGGCGGTCAGAAAATTTGACGGGACGAGGAAGCTCTCCGACACCCACTTCTATTTCGCACATCCGTCCTCGAGCACTATGGGGCGCGCCTGGATAGGGTTGGAATCGTGGGTTGGTCGAACTCAACCCACGATTCCAACCAAATCGGCACCTGCCTCGCAAGTTCCTGTCGTCNCGTCGCCATGTGCCGCATCCGACGGCAGAGAGGATGTGTACCAGATAACTTTCATGCTAGAAGGTGCATGCGCAAGCATGCACCCCTCGGTCCAAGCGATGTTGGACCGAGGGGTGGCAATGGTTGAACGTGCTCGGATCGTTGGGCGAGCTTGGTTGGGTCAGTAGCCCATGGCATCGCATGCAGACATTACCTACCAATGCGTGAAAGTAGGCATGGAATAAGAGGTCATGTCGTCTGAGGTCGCGATGTTGCCCATCCGACGGCCACCTGGGATGGTTTGATTTGTTCGCACACAACTGCAGCCGCATGTGGCATAATCGTGCATGCTTGAAATGGAAAAAAAATTGGGACGTTAAAAAGTCGACGCAAAACAACCAACCAGCCGCGAGTTGAAAAGGTTCAACCAACCCACGATTCCAACCCTACCCAGGCGCGCCCATGGTGTGAGTGAACTCGTGGGTTGGCGAAAGTTGTATTCCTACTCACCCCTTTCCAGCCGTGGCGCATGATACAAGCTTGGCGACGTGTGGAGCCGCAGGGGCTCATAAACGCGCTGCATGCGCCACCGCAGGCCCCCTGACCTGGCTGATTCATAAATGCCGCGCCGCAGGGGGCGTCATGCTGTCGTCCTTACTGGATGTCTTCCATTGCAGGCTGCGCTTGGAAGTTCATTGGCTTTTGTACATTGAGTTAACGATGGTCATTGCGCAGCTTCGGCCATTTCTTCGGACACCGATATTGCCATTGGTGGTTATGGCTTCACAGCTGTGTGCAGAAATCCTGCGGAAGTAACAGCGAAACGAGCATTTACAGCTATGTTTTCAGTACACGAAACGTTGCTGAACTTCTAAACCTGTGCCATGAGAGTTTGATGGCAAAGATCCTGTCATGAAGACGAGGTTCATTCGTGAAAACGAGCCACCTATTTTGATCTGTAGCTTATCTTAAACAAGGCGCTGGAGCTCCAATTCCCGAAGTTCGTGGAGGTTCGAGGCGTCAACCTCATGCTGGCGTGTGCCCGCAACATTCCAATCCACGTGCGCCTTTGTGAAGTGGGCAACGACTAACCGCTCGGAACTCTCCGCGAGCCGTCGTCTGNTCTCTTTTCGTCAGCCAGAAATTTCAGAAAGGTCGTATTCGACAAGGAACTACTGAATGTTGTTCACATCCGTTCATTGTGTACAACCGATAGGGTCTCGGGTCACCGCACATTTAGGCTATAATGGTTCGATAGCGCTTGAGGAAACAAGCGCTGGACAGGGGGCAGCAAGAAGGGTGCAACCGTGGAGTTGAGTCTCTTTGACGGTGAGAAACCTCTCCGAAAACACTTCACTGATGTCAACAAAACGGTTAGTGGGACTCGTCTTCCCACTCCCACTCCGAACCGTGGGAATTGAAATGGCATGGCTTACAACAAGAAATCGGCAGGCGTGTGATATGATGTGCTGGATTCATCAAGAGTGAAGCATGGCTTGACGGCAGCACCATGCGCACGTGAAGCGACAGCTGAAAGAACTCGGCGGCGCCCACAACACATGGTCATCATCTTCTCTCCCGTCATTTTGGAAGACCTTTTCGCGCTGGCATCCACTTCACATGATGCAACATGCCCGCAGCATTCAAATGCAGGCCGGGGGATTCGATGCCGTTGGCCTAGTGTCGCTCAACGATGTTCTAGCGATTCACTCTCTGTTTTTTTTAGAGAAGGCACCAGAGGTTTCTACACGCCGCCGATGTCCATTTCCAAGCATGTGCTTTCAATGCCGAACTCGAAATAGCGGTTGTGGTGTTGGCGAGCACCACACGCTCCACCTTTTTGACCCGTCGGCCAGAAGAAGTCGCAACCTGAACCAAGTGAGCCCACTGAAGGCTTAATCGACGGATTTAGGTAGGGCAAACTTGTCCAAGGCGATGACCTGACCAGTGGCCACGACGATTTGATGATGAGGACAGGTGTTAAAGGCGAGCGACTGTTCCAAAAATATGTTTTAAAACATGTGACGGCCAGCAACAGCGCATGGCAAAATCCGCCGGCAAATCTCGTAAGCGCCAAACTCCGACCTGACGTGAGAGACCTACTTGGTACACCGGCTAAGTTGCGAGTTTTTTTAGGGCAGTGTGAATGGTAAAATATAATATTATTGTAGACGTTTGATTCAGAATCATTCTTACTGAACCCAACTGGTTACGAAGAACAGAACAGGATCTGTATTCAAAACGTCGTGAATGTGTGAAGGCTACCGCGTCAGTATACCACAGACAAGAACGGCAAGGCATTTTCGAATNCGTGGGAATTGAAATGGCATGGCTTACAACAAGAAATCGGCAGGCGTGTGATATGATGTGCTGGATTCATCAAGAGTGAAGCATGGCTTGACGGCAGCACCATGCGCACGTGAAGCGACAGCTGAAAGAACTCGGCGGCGCCCACAACCGCGCTCCAAACTGCGCTCGATCCTTCTCTCCACTGGCCCGGCTGGACCCCCCCCTCACCCCCACTCCCCTAGCCCCCCCTCCCTCCATTCCCCGCTAACACCCCCTCTCCCCTCAGGCACCAGGAGCCCTGCTTCCACAATGCCCGCCGCCACCCCTCCTGCGCCACCAACCGCCAGCACTACCCCCACTACCGATATCCCCAAGGCTCTCCTCTTTTACCAGACTGTGGTGCCCCGCTCCCCTGGCCTACCCCCCTACCTCTCTCTTCCTATTCCCTCCTTTCACGCGCGTGCACTTTGGCAGCTTCGCACATCCAGCCTCCCTTATGAGCTCTACCTCCCTCTAGCGTCGCGC
>SZWC01012452.1:41787-56530 GCA_023375785.1 Penium margaritaceum | reverse complement strand
TTGAGCCTGTTGGTGTGATGCCAATGGTGGAACCCCAAACATCCCTTGAGAATATTCTAGGAACTACTAATACACACCTTCGTTTGCAGCTACTCCAGGCTGCATGTGCTAGGAGAGAGCTGGTTGGAAGACAGGTGGAGGATTTGCTTGAGAGCGATGGACATAAGATGCTTGTGACTGTTGTTGCCACTTCATCGGCTGTTGTACTTTTTGATGCAGTTGTTGCTATTGCTATTGTTACTACACCACGATCTCATGCATTTGCTACTGCTACTGTTAAGAAAAAGCCAGGTATTGTTGAAGTTGTACATGCTGTGCTACTAAGGATGCATACGACTATTGGAACTACTATGTGTGTAACTCTTGAGCTGAATGTGTGAGCTACTCCTGCTGTTGAAGGAGCTCTTGAGCTCCAAGCTACTGCATAAATACCTTACATTCTTGCTCTGTAACTTGACGTGCCAATACTTATTATTGGGCCATCCTCTTCGCTTCCTCAGCCACGCGTTGCGCTTCTACTGCTTGCCGTTGTGCGTGATTCGCAACATGGCGTCTTTGCTCTTGACCCATGCGTAAACCATGCAGAACTGATTGATTGTCAAGGGGAGGGGGACCTCTCCCTTGATTTTCAAGGGGAAGAGGACCTCCCCCTTGGTTTTCAGGTTCCATGCCACTCATTCGGACCTCTGTGGTTTTGCAATGTGCAGGTTGAACTTGAAGGCGAATGCAACAACCAAACCTGCTACCACTTGTATAGAGACAATAAAGAGAGCCTCAACCTACTGCTATTCATACTATGCTGTTGCTGTCATGCTAGCTGAAAGCACAACCTTGCTCTGATACCATGTTGAAATTCTTCACGTCCACATCAAAGGCTGAGTAGGCTTTGCTGACATGACAGGACCGTGATATACTTACCTAGACATGTACGTGCTGTAAAAAGCAAAGTGCAAAGTTTGATTTTTTTTGTTGTGGGAATTTGATTGTATCATAAAAATGCAAAAAACACGTGTAGAGCAATGTTGACCTTGGTACCTCGGTCAACGGTACAACGTTGTGCACAACGGTACAATGTTGTATGCAGAGGACAAACACATTGGTGTGGGGGGGGGAGCAGGTTTCAGCCATAGTGCACACTTTGCACCAAGTACGAGAAAAAAGTTTTTTCAGCCATTTTCTAACAACCTTATGGAAAACTCATTGAAACAACTTTCTAGTTACTTTATGTTAATCATCATGTTATAGACCGGCTGCCTTGTATTAGCAATGCAATGCACCACTATCTTAGCATTTGCACCTTAGGTCACAGAGTCTTGCACATCAGCATGTGGCTTTGCACCCAAGCATTGGACACTGTATCTTAACTGTGAACATTCCACCAAAACATTGAACATTGCACCTCAGCATTGCACATACCGTACTGAATCATGAATTCGCCATTAATATCTTTTTTGATTTCCCCATGCGTTCCATTTTTAATTCTTATGAGTTTAGGCGAATCACATGTGAAATTAATGGGCAGTTCATGAAATTTCGCCTACATGTGTCACCGAAATAATTGTTCCTTCAGTCAGGTCATTTCACAGAATTTACTAGGAGCATTGCAACCAAGTCCTTGGAAATAAATTGCATGAACAGGTTCAACACACAAGCTACGGAGTGATCACATCCTCGGCCTCCGGCTCAATGCGCTCGCGGAACAGAGTGCTTCCTTCCGCGACGGCCTCTTCCGCGGCCGCTTCACAGAAGCTAGGCAACAAGCAACGCCCGAAGTCATGGGCTTCCCAAGCATGGCGTACAATTGCGGGATCGCTGTTGAGCCTAAGCCACGACCGCATCACCCACGTTAAGCCCGAGTTTTGCATCCTACCAAGTCCGAGATCAACCTTCCCACCATTGCCGCTAGCAAGGCTAGCGCGGACTTCTTGAGCATGCCACTCGTTGTACGAGGTGGTTATGGCGGCTTTCAGTGGACGTTGAAGGCCAATGTCCGCCGGTTGTGCCTTCGACGTGCAACCTGCTGGAATGAACAAGAGCCGAATGTAGGGGTAGTGGTGCTTCAAAAAATCTTTGAATTCCACCGACGTGTGCGGGCGCCATGCATCAACGAGGAGGATGACCTTTTGCGTTCCCACAACCCGGCTGTGCTTGTTGCACATGCGCTTGTACCAAGGGTGGATCACGTGAGTGATCCAATCCCTTGTTGTTGTTGCGTTCATCCAATGGTTGGCGGCGTGCGTGAGGGAGAAGTGGTAGTCCGTGACTGCACGGCGCGCATCCGCGTTGTCGGGATGGCATCTTTCCGTTTTGCCCGTGTAGATGAGTTGCACCGGTAGCATGTCGCCGGCCATGCTTGATGAGACAAGGGCAGTAATCTGCCGCTTGTTGTCAAGCGCGGCTATGGCAACTTCTTTGGACCCGATAGGGGCATAGGTTCGGTCACCTGCATGCACGACAAAGGACTTGCTTAGGACTTGGTTGGAGCATGGCACACATGAATGGCCATTAAAGCATGACGCACACACACATACCATTCGGGACAATGGAGATGCCCGTATGGTCGCCATTGATCACGAAGGCGGGGTCGACTTGGTGCATCACCACTAGCGCGGCCACCCTCTTGTGCATGGCTAGCACATGGTCCTGCCACGCCGCTGGAAGCTTTTGGGCGACGGTGGTGCCACAGCGGTATGACCATCGCATGCGGTCTCGCACGAACTTCCGGATCCAACTCCTTGAAAATGACATGCTCCCGCCGTTGGCGGGCAACTCCTCCGGATGGCGTTCAGCAGTGAGCGCATGAAACACGCCGCGCAAGTTAGACGAGTTCATGATTGTACCCGCCTGTCGCATGTCGGTGATGGTCTCCATGATCTTTGCTTGAAACGCCTCATGGCGGTCCAGAAAACCATTTTTCCTGCGCGACCCATGTGTGCGCTTTGACGTGGGACCTTGGATCTTGATCTCATTGACATGGGTGAGGAAATGGAGGAATTTATCAAGCAAGAGGACGGACGACGGTTCGTACCAGCCACGCACTGTCGACGGGTTGAGCTGGTCGTAGATGCATCGCCCGCCACCGTCGCGATGCAACTTCCGTAGAAGTTTCACTGTACCGTAGGTGGTCCCGCCGGCCACCATCTCGTCGTGGATTTGTGGCAGGTGTCCATCACCAAGCCAATTGACATAGTCGCCACACTGGCTGGTTGGGCCCCTATTTTGTTCACCGCCGGCGGCAGCATCACCGCCATCTTGTTCAGCACCGGCCGCCGCATCACCGACGGGTGATGGTGTCTGTGGAAGACATGCGCGAGCTGTCACTGACGCCGTTGGCGGGACTGTACCGGCTTCCAAAGCCGCGAGGACAAGGCTAGGACTCTTCTTAGGAGGACGTCCAGGACCTCGCCTTGGTGGAAGCTTGCATGGCTTTGGGTGCTTGAAGATGTGCAAGTCAAACTGAGGCTGGCGCTCGGCAGCGGCCTCTTCTAGAGAGAGCTGCTTCATGCGAAAGTCTAGCGATGTCTCCATGGTGGCGTTGGGTGGTTGGTACAGGCGACGGTTCACAATGGCGGTTCACAATGCAGACTTCGCTTCTGGCGAAGCTCACTATGAAGCTCGCAGCTCGCACTGAGCAGCTATGAGCGGAGCAGCGCCACAGAGCAACTCGGGGCAACCTCAATGCAGTTGCCCCGAGTCGCATCGCCGATGTTTGAACCATCATCTGACGGTGCACTGCGTTTCTACAATCTAGCATTCAAACTTCTACCGCGACGTCCGAAGCCCGCATTATTGACACTGGGGGGACTCGATCCATGGGCGAAATTAAATAACAACACCTATTGACCCTGATACTTTAGGTGAACATGTATAATATTCAAAAGCCCCATTCTTTGGGTGAATAATGGTAGCACATGATTGGAATTTAAAATCTTGGTGAATTTAAGATTCAGTACGGTAGCACGCAAGGTATGGAACATGGCAAACTGTTGATGGAAAAAACTTGATTGAGAACACACGTCAGAAACTTACAGGCACTAGGAAATGGACCATGACCTAATCACGGTCCAACTACTTTTTGCCACGGGCAGGACGCTTCTGGCTACTTCTAGCAGCTGCATTGCCAGTTCCTACTACTGTTAATGAACGCTTGGTCCCATTGCTACATGCTACTGCTGTTATAGGTGAGGTGGGTCTCTCACTTGGGTTCTCATCATTCTCAGCTTCTACACCACCCTCTCCCCCTGCCTTGGTCCCACCAGCTTACTCAGTAGGCACTAATGCAGTTGCGGCTGAAACTTTCTCTTGCATGCGAACACGGTGGGCATGTGGCATGCCCCCGGCATCTCCCATGCTGCGGATGTGTGCCTCCACCTCCACCACCTCATCATCAAATGTGGACTCCTCCTCCTCCTGTCCCTCATCACCTCTGCTTTCATCACTGTCACCATCATCCTGTTCCACCTCATCCCCCTCTTCCACTATGTCCCCATCCTGCTTGTTTGCATCCCCTTCCTCTACATCCACCGCCCTGCTGAGCTGCTCTGCTACACGCCTGCCATTATGGCCATAGTGTTTGCGAAGCCTCATGTTGCACCTCACGAGTAGTCCCAATGTCGACACAAGCAGGCAGTTCCTCCTAGCAGTGTACACGAGCTCCTGATTAGAGAATGCCCTTTCACATTCAGAAGACGAGCAAAGCTGAGACAAGAGTTTTAGGACAAGGTCACGGAGAACAGGAAGGTAGGTAGTGAAATTGACATGCCATTCAATTGAACTCATGGTGCGGCACTTCACTTTTGCAACAGGAGCAACTGCCCTCGCATTTTTTGCAACAGAGACGTTGGGGTCGACATGAACCATAGCTTGGGCCTTCTGAAATGCAAAAATCTCCTTCATCAGGTGATCATGCTTGTCCTCAGGAACCAGAGCATCAGCCACATACTGCCAGGCCTATAGTGTCACATAGTCCGCAGACAGGTTGTTGCCAAAGCATTCTGGATGAACACTGAGAATTGAACGAGCTTCGATTTGCAACTTGAATCAGTCAAAACGGTGAAATGTGGAGCATGCTAGGTCCAAAACAGTGACAGCCATGGAGGAGGTTTTTGACACAAAGTGTCGAGACCTAACATGCAAGAGAGACGGAGAGCGAAGCATGATTTTCTTGTGCTTAGCTTCTCTCGGCAGGGCAGTGAGGCTTGCCACCCGAGCGAGCTCGCTCTCGCTCTTCGAGGGCGAAACCCGTCCCTAGACCGATTTCTTGGTCCACTGCTCCTAGAGGGCAAACCTAAACTACGTATTCAAGATTCAAGGTCTATTCTAGGTCTTTATGCTAAATCATCAAGTATGTCCCTTCAAAGTCTAAGTCTAATCTAGGTATGATAGCACCAAGTGAACTAAGTGAGAGAGTGATGCATGGACATGCGACGGAGCTGGAGCCGAGGCACGTGATGCACGAGCTCCAGCATAAGGAGGTAGCTGCGTCTGGAGCGTGTGAAGCACGCGCTCATCATTCGTCGTCTCCAGTCTCATGGCCGGCATGCCCTGCGTGCTCACATCCATACAGAGGAATATGTACAAGGATTAAGACGTCCCCTTGGATGTGAGTGTTGTAGGCATGCAGCCGAGTTGATCAAGTTGAGAGGTAAGGTTTGATGAGGGAAGAGCTTTGGTGAGGAAGTCTGCCAACTAAGCGTCTCCCGCAATGGGGCACACTTGAACAGCCCCTACTTCAACTGCTTCTTGCACAAAGTGATGCTTGACACTGATATACTTAGTGCATGGGTGTAGTACACCATCATTTTCTGCAATCCGTCGTGCTGCTGAACTGTCGCTGTACAGTGGTATGGCGTATGCAGTCAGGCCCAATTCCTCAAGCAACCGTCCCAGCCATATGGCTTCACATGCAGCCTCACCCAATGCCATGTATTCAGCCTCAGCCACACTGCGTGCCACACACGACTGTTTAGCACTCCTCCATGACACAGCCATTCCCCACACACGGAAGACATACCCCCCCTCCCGAGTGCGTGCAACACGATCGCGTGCTTAGTCACTGTCACAATAACTGTCCAAGAGTGGTGCTGAAGAGGGAGAGATGACCAGACCGACCTCAGCAGTGTCCAACACATAACGTAGCAATTTCATCAAGGCCTTGTGATGCGTGCTGCGGGGTTGCTGGCTGAACTGGGCCAAGGTGTTGACAGCACATGCAATGTCAAGTCGTGTTCTGGATGCCAAGTAGGAGAGGCTGCCTGTGATCTGTCGATAGAGTGTTGGATCACTATCTGGTCCATAGTCTGTGGTGCGTGCATCAAGCAAATGTGCATAGACATCTGGGCTCATGGGTGATTGTTGACCTGGCAAGTGTTGAACAAGGTGGTGAAAGCGTGCAGTCAAATGAGCAACAAAGCATCCTTGATGCAGGATCAGTGTGCGTGCGGGTCTGTCTCGTATGATGGTCATGCCCAAGAAATTGTGTGCTTCACCAAGATCAGTCATGTGGTAGTGCGCGGTGAGCAATGACTTTGTCTGTGAGATGAGTGAGAGTGAAGGGGAAAGAATCAACAAATCATCCACATAGACAAGGAATGCAATGTGCTCTGTTCCCTGCCACTACAGGAACAGAGACGGATCAGAGATGCTTTGGGAAAACCCACCAAGTTCTAGCGTGCGCCGTATCTCTTTGTTCCAACAGCTGGGAGCCTGCTTCAACCCACACAACGCTTTCAACAACAACCAAGCATGATCAGTTCCATCCTCAAACCCTTCAGGTTGAGTTCCTCCTCAAGAGAACCATTCAAGAATGCGTTTTTGACATCCATCTCATGTATTTCCCACTCGTCGTGTGCCGCCACGGCCAGCAAGGTGCGGCTGGTGCCATACTTGCCGACTGGGGCGTACGTGTCTGTAAAATCCTGTCCAGGGATTTGATAAAAACCCTTTTGCGACCAGACGAGCCTTGTATTTTTCAGTCATGCCCGCCAAATTCCTCTTGAGTTTGAACACCCACTTCAGATCAATTTCTTTCCGTCTAGGAGGTAGTGGCACGAGCTGATACACATCATGTTCCGACAGTGCATTCAGCTCAGCATCCATGGCTTTCTCCCACTGTGCTGCATCTGGTCGTTCCCTGGCTTCTGTGAGTGTGAGAGGTTCTACGACTGTGGAATCCACAGTGGTAGGCCCAATGGTGTGATAGAACTGTTTGTAGTCCACACGTGCAATATCTAGTGCAGACCTGTGTACAGGCTCAGTGACCGTGGGACGTGACTGTGTGACACTTTCTCTTGGAAGGACTTGTGTCAAGCCAGGTGGTGAGAGCAGTGTGTTTGATGCTGTGCTGGCTAGGTCAGTCGGTGTTAACAGATATGTGGGAACTGGGGATGTCACAGGTGCACCGTGCGACTGTCATGCACCAGGAGATGTGTGACGCACGGGACGAGACACAAAGACGGATACACTCACATACTCTGGGTAATGGTGTGGAGATGGTATATGTGTAACATGCCGCAGGGAGCGAAACATTTTGTATGGCATGTGTTCCAGAAAGGATGCATCTCGACTTTCAACGAAACAGTGATTGGTGACATCCCAGAACCTCCATGCCTTGGAGGCATGGGACACTCTCACAAACACACATCATCTGCCACGTGGGCTGAGCTTGTGATCTCTCTGAGGTTGTGCAAACCACACACAAGCCATTGTTCCCCAGATCCGTGCAGGTCTCAAGTCTGCCTTTTATTTAAACAAAAGCTCCCAGGGCGTCACTGATTTTGGCAATGGACATTGGGGAATGCGATTCCAAACCCATGTGATGTACTTGACCGCTTCCTCCCAAAACCCAAATGACAGGCAAGA
This sequence comes from Penium margaritaceum, assembly GCA_023375785.1. Lineage (NCBI taxonomy): Eukaryota > Viridiplantae > Streptophyta > Zygnematophyceae > Desmidiales > Peniaceae > Penium > Penium margaritaceum. The sequence goes on along the minus strand of SZWC01012452.1, from coordinate 48,670 downwards.
CTCCCCAAGCAGAGTGCGCAAGGCTTCTCCCAAGGTCCTATGCCATCTCTCTGCAACCCCATTTTGTTGGGGACTGTAGGGAGCGGTGGTCTGATGTTGTATGCCTCTTGCTTTGAGTTCAGAGGTCAGAGATCCGAGGAATTTTCCACCTCTGTCCGTGCGCATTTTCAACAAGTTTTTCATTCGTTTGACGTTCCGCCAGTGCTATCCATTCCGCAATGGCACTCTGGGCATCAACTTTTGATTTCAGCAGGTCAGCCCAGCAAAACCGACTGTAATCGTCAGTCAAGGTCAAGACGTACACTGAGCCATACTGCACGGATGGCATGGGCATGGGCCCAGTGACATCGGCGTGCATGAGTGCGAGAGGAGAAGTGCTCTCTCTCTGAGAGGTAGGAAAAGTCTGTCTCTGGGATTTTCCTTATTCACACTCAAGACATGCTCCTGATTTGAGACCATGCTGGCAGTCAATGGGTAGGAGCCCGTGTGCAGGGGTGTGCTTTATGAGGTCAGCAACCAGTACCGTATTGAAGTGTGCAAGACAACGATGAATGAGATCAGTGTGTCTTGCATCGAATGTGGTTGTGACGTGTGCTTGTGCTCGGGCTGAGGGGACAAGAGGAAAGAGAGTGATTATGTACAACATGTCATCATGCAATGGTCCATCAGCCAACAATGACCCTGAGGCATCAAAGATCATGCATCGTTCCTTTTGTGTTATGGTGGAAACATTCAATTGCCGGTCTAGCTGTCCTCCCGAAAACAGATTCACCTTCAGCTTGGGGACATACAACACACTAGTCAGCCACAGCACCCCCCACGTGCCTGAAGGGCCATAGTTCCCACAACTTCAACTGAAACCACCTCCCTAGACCCAGTCTTCATCCCATCAACATCATGCGTGGCATACAACGAGGTGAACAACTGGCAACGAGGGGACATATGATGAGACGATGTTGTTTCATACAGCCACTCGTGCATGGGCAGTACGTGGGATGTAGTGATGTGCGTATGACCGAGCCGCTGACCTGCTGTCTGTGGTACTACTGTCGGCTCGGGCGGCTGCAGCTCTGTGCTGGGGGGCCATCGAGCATGTTGGGGTGGTGGTGCTGGCTCTTGCGTCATTGCCATGTCAGCGTACACGCGCTGTGCCCACTCGGGTGCGGGAACTGGTACTATAGAATGTAGAGGCAGGTAGTGCACAGGAGGTACAAAGGAAGTTGGCTGCATCATCGGCTGTACTGTCTGCTACATCATCGGCTGTTGCATCATCGGCTGCAACATTGGCTACATCATTGGCTACGTCATCGGCTGCATCATCAGTTGTATTATCTGCTACATCATCCCTGGCCCGAATGCGGCTATAGCAGTTGGTGAGGGGCCACGTGGCCCAGAATGTGTCTGCCCTCCCCAGGTGGGAGAAGGCAATGGTCCCATGGTCGGTGGACGTAGCTGCTGCTGGTACTGCTGTTGTTGTGGGTTCATGGTGCGCTGCAACAGGGGACATGCACGCCGTTAGTGACCAGGCTGTCGGCAATAGTTGCAGGTATGAGTCCCCGTGTCTCGTCCACGTCCCCGACCTCTGCTACCCTGACCTCCTCGACCACCTCCACCACCATAACCTCCTTGTCCTGCCATGGCGTGTCGAGCTCCAAATCCATGATGTGTAAAGGCCGTGGCAGTAGAGGGTCCGGCCTCTAAATCCTCCCCATGAATGATATCCTGGTAGTTCCTCAACTCTTTGAACACAGTTGACAGATCGGTGCTTTCAATGTCGGCTACACGAAGACGCCGGAGCAAGTCACGACAAAATTCCTTGTACGGCTCGCCGAGATGGAGCAGCACCGGATCTAGCCACTCAAGGACGGTGCAAGTGGCACCCAGTCCCAAGATCCGACGCCTGATGTCCATCGCCGCATCCCAATACTCGGCTATAGGGGCGTCGGGCTTCGGATAGAGACGATGAAGCTTATCACNTCGGTGCTTTCAATGTCGGCTACACGAAGACGCCGGAGCAAGTCACGACAAAATTCCTTGTACGGCTCGCCGAGATGGAGCAGCACCGGATCTAGCCACTCAAGGACGGTGCAAGTGGCACCCAGTCCCAAGATCCGACGCCTGATGTCCATCGCCGCATCCCAATACTCGGCTATAGGGGCGTCGGGCTTCGGATAGAGACGATGAAGCTTATCACAAAGTGTGATGACCAGTGCCATGCCTTGTTCCTCCTTGTGCATCACCAAGTGTTGCCATGCCTCAGAAGGACGGGGAGTCCCACCATGGGGGTTGGTTGGTTCCTCTCCTCTCCCACCATACCTAAAGTGGCGGATGGTGTACGACTGGTCATCAGGCAGAGCCCGTGTTAGAGCATTGAAAGCTCGGAGGAGAGTACGATCGTCCACCTCCTCTGGAGGTGGGTGGAGATAGAGCTCCTCAAGCCCATGCTTGGCTGCCCACATCCCTCCATGCAAGGAAGTCCCGTGTTCCAAGTGGTGGAGGCGTAAAATCCTTGTGGAGCGCGATCCGGTTGAGATTGCTCCATGTCACCGTTGCTGCTGAGGTGGCCGAGTGTGCACTCCCATCGCCCCCATTATTACGGCGAGGTTCACCGTCCCTCGCGGATCCTGTACCACTCATTGTAACTGAGGTCCTCACTTCACTTATGGCTTCTGGATGCAGGTTCTTAGCACCCCCTCCCCCTCAGCTGTGCGCGACTCCTTGCGGGGATCACCGACAATCACACGGCCCGTGGTGTCCACCCTTGCCGGTACTTTGTCTTTTCTGTGCCCTCCTTTGGCCTCACAGATCCTAGGCACCTTAGGACGCTTCGTCCTAGCCCTGCATTACCTCTTTTCTTGCTCGTGCTCGTCCCTAAGAGCCTAGGTGGTCAAAATCGCGATTTTTCCTCTCGTGGCCATTTTGGACGTTGCTAAATTTCTCCCCACTCTCGCAAGCGCAGGCCTTCGGATCAGCTTTGATACCATGAGAACGAGCTTTGATTTGCAACTTGAATCAGTCCAAACGGTGAAATGTGGAGCATGCTAGGTTCAAAGCAGTGACAGCCGTTGAGGAGGTGTTCGACACAAAGTGTCGAGACCTAAGAGGCAAGAGAGAGGGAGAGCGAAGCACAATTTTTTTGTGCTTGGCTCCGCTCGGCCGGGCAGCGAGGCTTCCCAGCCAAGCGAGCTCACTCTTGCTGTTCGAGGGCAAAATCTGCCCCTAGACCGATTTCTCGGTCCACTGCCCTTAGAGGGCAAACCTAAACGACGTCATTCAAGATTCAAGGTCTATTCTAGGCTTTCTGCTAACTCATCAAGTATGTAACTTCAAAGTCTAAGTTTAATCTAGGTTTGGTAGCACCAAGTGAACGAAGTGAGAGAGTGACGCATGGGCATGCGACTGAGCTGGAGCCGAGGCACGTGAGGCACGAGCTGCAGCATAAGGAGGTAGTTGCATCTGGATCGTGTGAAGTACACGCTCATCATGCGTCGTCTCCAATCTCATGGCCGGCATGCCCTGCACACTCACATCCACACACAGGAATATGTACAAGGATTAACAAACACGTGTGGCAGCAGCATACAGTGGACATGCCATGTTGGTGGACCAACGATGGTTCAGGCGGTCCAGCACATAATCCACATGCACCTTTGCAACTTTTGCTGCCCTTTTCTCTTTGTCTCAGCCAGTGCAGCCAACTCCTCACAACAGTCCAACATGGCCTCGTAAATCTCACCCGCACCCCCACCCTGGCTGTCTGCCACCCTTGGTGGACGCACAAAAGGCTCCAGGAGGTCCTTGAGCTGGCACACCTGCATCCAAAACACTCTATGCCTCACAATGCGGCGAACCTCCTTCTTACGGGCCTTGTACCCACTGTCCCTCTTGCTGCCTGGCTGCTTCCACAAGTGAGAGTCCACCAACGTCTCCAAGTTCTCTTTGTAGTCCAACATTCTCTCGACCATGGTGAATACTAAAGCAAAGCGTGTGTCACATCGTGGGACCATGACCTTCACATTGGTCCTGGCCTTCAGCCACGAGCGGGACATCTCGTTGTTCCTGAATAATGAGACATATTCTCACACTTCGCAATATCTCCAGCCCCCCATGCACACTTGGCAACATCCTTTGTCACCAGGTCTATGTTGTGGGCACACCAACCCTGCCAAAAGATGCTTGGGTAATTTCCTGCCAGGTCACCAAAGGCTCGTTTGTTGGTACTAGTGTTGTCACAGATGACAGAAACGACCCTTGACACACCCACCTCTTCGATGGCTTTCTCGATGACGCTGGCTGTGTACTCAGCGTCCCTGGTCATGCCACTTGCGTCTCTGCTAAAAACGTGCATGGAGCCCTGCGCGTTTACTGCCATTGCGCTGTAGATTGGCAGATCTGATGGTCACTCCACTCATTCACGGTAAGACTGGTGTCGTAGATGTCCCACGCCTGCTTGAGTGGGATGTCAATCTCTGCTAGCTCCTTGACGACTGTAGTCCTACTAGGGAGGAAGAAACTGTTTGTGGTCTTCCGTGCAGATTTCACGACGTCCATGATGCACGACTCTCTGTAGAAGGAGATCGGGAGGGCTGATATGGCCATCAACTTGAAAATAGACAGCTGGCACTTCTCGTTTGCCTTGCGCTCTGCATGCTGGTCGAGAGTGGTCTACCTGAAGGAGGGGGCACGGCTGACATCAAAAAGTGGCACTTGTCCTTCCAGATGGGTGGAAGGAGAGGGACGGGAAACCTGCTGCTGATTTTGCTGCCGGTCTTGCTGCTGCTCCTCATCGTCACTGTCCTGGAGAAGTGTGTACTCAATAACTACTGCCTCCTGTTCGTGCTGCCTCTTCTCCCACAGTTTGATCCATGGCACCGGAAGATCAGCAGCACCCCAATCCTCGCCCATGCCCTTGTAAAGGTTGACGTTGTGCGATTTCCATCCGGCGGGAGGCGGGTCTACACGCTCAAGACCCAGCGCATCTCGTGTGGTTGGGGGTGGATAGGGGCAGGTGTTGATGTTGCCATTCGACTCCCCAAAATTCCCTCGGATCCTGTCACATTTGCCAGAGGTAATCTTGGCACAGCTACCGCAATGAAATCCAACTTTCTTGGTGGGGGTCGGCCATTTCTCGACGTGGCGCAACAACTCTTTCGTCATGAAGTCTCCAGTGAGGCAGCGGCGGCGAGGAGGATTCGAGCGGCTGGCGTCAAAGGCTTCAGAGATACCTGATGAGGAGGTGGCCCACGAGGCATGAGTGCTGGCCATGGTGGCTGGCTCGGGTCGAGACCAAGTTTCTCGACCCGAAAGGCAAGAATCCAGCGGATTGTAACTGCGCACTTGATGTCATCAAGTGCGTAGTCACCGGTAGGTAGCGGAGGGGAGTGGAGGGGATCCCCATGGCGACTTCACAGTGAGAGATGGTGGGGGGGGTCCTTTGGACCCTGCTGGCAGTTAACATGCATGCATGGAGATATGGCATAGGTGATGTAGCTAACATCCACACGTGTAGTCCGGGTCGATGCATGCACAAAAAAAAGAGGTGCCGAGGGTCGAAATGTCGGTCTCTAGAAAACAGCGAGTCCAGGCATTCAGGATGACCCCGAGACCCAGACTGGGTTCTGGGTGGTTTCCGGTTGCCCCACGTCCCCACATCCACATCGATGTTACATCAATGTGGATTGCGGTGCCGTTGCTGTTGTATTGGCCCTACAACGGACAACAAAGTCAACATTGATGTAGAGTAGTAGTATGTACTAGCCTCACGACAACGCATGTACACCAACGCTCTGACTTTGTTCCCAGCCCAAGCTGGGTGCAACGTCTTGCCAGGCGTCCAGCCCTGGACAAGAGTCTTGGTCTGTCTTACAGGTAGACAGGCCTTCAAGAAGTTAGGGTGCCTCCTAGCCAAGCTGGCATTATTTCGAGGCTCAATGGGTGGACAAAGGAGAACTCCAGCAAGATCTAGAACTGGGTGCAAAGTCAGAAGGCTGACTTTGCTAAGGTTCTTGCGGTAGTTGACAGATGCTCCAGAATGTTGTGATAAAATGTGAAGGCTAACAGTCCCTCCTTTTATACTGTTGCCCTTGGTTCAGACTAGTCCCCTCTGCTTCTTTGTAGGTAGCAGTCTCAACAGACGTAGTAAAGCGTCGTCCAACATTGGACGACGCGTTGATGATGTATTAATTCGTCAATGAGGTCGTGTACTGGCTCAGAAGACCTCGGTGTTGCTTGTACAATGCCATGCACACACCTTGTAGGGTTGTATCCTCCAACCTGCCCTGTCTGAGGCAGTTGTTGAGTCATCCAATGTAGGTGAGAAAACCGAGGTGGTCACTCCTCTCTTGGACTTCCCAACGTAGCTATTTACACCCCTAAGTATGAACAAAACACTTGGGATACTAAACCAGTAGTCAGCTGGCTTGGACAGTGAAAAATTCCCAAAAGGAATCTTCCCGGCAAGTCACAGACAATTCTGCAACTGTTTGTAAGAACCTTCGAATCAGGAAACGACTACGTTCGGTTGTAGCATAAATTCAGCGTAGTTGTTGCTTCACTCCAACAAGAGAGAGTGAGAGATAGAGAGGGAGAGAGATGGAGAGGGAGGGGAAACTTATGAAACACCTCTTCAAAGTGGGCTGGGCCTAAGACGCATACCCGATCTTGGTTGAGGATAGTTTCATAAGGTATCCATGGGGAAGTAGACGTGAGAGGGAGAGGGAGGGGGAAAGAGAGAGAGAGAGAGAGAGAGAGAGAGAGAGGAATTTGGAGTTTCATGATGTACCTCTTCCAAGTGGGATGGGCCATAGACGCATATCCAATCTTGGTAGAGAGTATTGTCATTGAGATCTCCATGGTCATATAATGATGGGAAGAGAGAGAGAGA
>SZWC01012452.1:0-40435 GCA_023375785.1 Penium margaritaceum | reverse complement strand
GTGTGAGTGTGAGTGTGAGTGTGAGTGTGAATGCAAGTGTGAGTGTGAGAGTGTGAGTGTGAATGTGGGTGTGAGTGTGTGAGTATGAGCTTGAGTGTGAGACAGAACAGACTGAAGACACTTCACGGACTGAATGGACTGAACGGATAGAACAAACGGATTGGACTAAACGGAGTGAACGGACTGAACAAACTGAACGGACTGAACAGACTGAATAGATTGAATAGACAGAATGAACGGAGTGAACGGACTGAACAGACTGAACGGACTGAGTGAACCGAATGGACTAAATGGACTGAATAGAAAAAATGGACTGAACGGACTAAACTGACAGAGCAGATTGAACAGACTGAAGGGACTCAACGAACTGAACGGACTGAACCGATTAAACAGACTGAACCGACTGAACCGACTGAACGAACTAAAAGGAATGAACAGACTGAACAGACTGAACAGACTGAACGGAGTTAATGGATTGAACAAACTAAACGGACTGAACAGACTGAATAGACTGAATGGACCGAACGGACTGAACAGACTGAACAGACTGAACAGACCAAACAACAGACTGAACAGAATTAATAGATTGAACAGACTGAACAAACTAAACAGGCTGAACAGATTGAACAGACTGAACGGAATGAACGGACTAAACGGACTGAATGGAGTGAACAGACTAAATGGACTCAATGGCCTGAATGGACTGAACGGACTGAACGGACTGGACAGACTGAATAGATTGAATTGACTGAACGGAATGAATGGATTGAACAGACTGAACGGACCGAGCAGACTGAACGGAGTTAATGGGCTGAACAGAATGAAGAGAACGAAGAGAATGAATAGATTGAACAGATTGAACAGACTGAACGGACCGAGCAGACTGAACGGAGTTAATGGGCTGAACAGAATGAAGAGAACGAAGAGAATGAATAGATTGAACAGATTGAACAGACTGGGGATACTAAACAGACTAAACAGATTGAATAGACGGAGAACACTGAGCAGACCGAATAGACTGAGCAGACTGGGCAGACTGAAAAAAATGAACAAACTAAACAGGCTAACCAGATTGAAGAGGCTGAATAGACTGAACAGACTAAATGGAATGAACAGACGGAGTGGACTAAACGGACTGAACATACAGAACGGACTGGACAGACTGAACAGACTAAACAGACTGAATGGACTGTACAGACTAAGCATACTGCAAATGCTGAATAGACTGAGTAGACTAAACAGGATGAACTGACTGAATAGACTGAACATATTGAACAGAATGAACCCACTGAATGGACAGAACAGACTGAACAGTCTCAACGGGCTGAATTGACTGAATGGAGTGAATGGACTAAACAGAATGAACGGATTGAACGGACTGAAAGGAACTGAACGGAATGAACCGACTAATCTGACTGGACAAACTAAACACTATGAACAGGTTGAATAGATTTAATGGACTGCACAGTATGAACAGATTGAACTGACTGAACAGACCAAACGGACTGAACGGACTGAACGGTCTGAACGAACGGAACTACCTGAACGTACTGAATAGACTGAACATACTGAATGGAATGAACGGACTGAGCGAACTAAACAGACTGATTGGACTGAATGAACTGAATAGACTAAACAGAATGAATGGACTGAATAGAATGAACGGAATGAACATACTGAAGAGACTGAACAGACTAAGTAGACTCGGCAGACTGAATAGACTGATCAGACTGAACAGGCTGAGCACAATGGGCACATTGAACAGATGGAATAGACTAAACAAATTGAATAGACTGAACAGACTGAACAGACTGAACAAACCGAATAGAGTGAACTGACTAACCAGAGTGAATAGACTGAACAGACTAAGTAGACTGAACAGACTAAATACACTACACCGAAAGAACAGATAGACAGAAAGACGGATGGATGGATGGACTGACGGACGGATGGATGGACGGACTCACGGACTCACGGACGGACGTACGGACGTACAGGAAAGACGGACGGCAAAGGCGTCGGTGTACATGGTGTGCGCGAGCGATGCATTCGCTGGAGCTCGAGGTCGCGCTATGTCATGGAAGGAGAAGGGTGGCTCAGCGTGCAGCGGTGTGAGGTCTGGGCACGAGGGGATGGAGGCAAGGTTTTCCAGCGCATGGCACCGTACCTCCGCCTCCCTTGCCAGCTTCACACCCAACACGCGAGGGGATGGAGGCGAGACTGTGCCACAATATCCCCAAGAGGCGGTGACGGGCGCCCAACGTGGCCCCTTCCGCCTCCATGGGAGAAGCGGAGGCCGCGTTAGCAGCAACTCTGTCCATTGTAGCATCAGCAACAGCACTAGCTACATTAACAGAAGTAGCAACAGCAGCAGCAGTGGCATTGAGGTGTTGGAGAGGGGCGGGTTGGTGTGGGTAGGAGCAAAAATACAATGAATGCACTCCCAGAATAAAAGGCTTCACATCGACACTAGCGGCGGAGCGCCTGGTGGCAAGCGGCCGCCGGGGGGAGGGGGCAACACGTGTGATGTCCAAAAACAATTGTTGGGTACAAGTAGCTCAAGTGCAAAACTAAATATAACGAAAAGTGTTATTCAAAACAATGCATCCATCACACTATGTTTTGGACATAGTGAGGGAATTGTAAAACACCACATTGTAAGCGGTATTATCCAACAAAAAGTCTATATTTTCTGAAATATTTACAATGCATTTCAAGAAAAAAGGTGAATTCACTCACCGTGCTGTACGCCACCAAGTCAAGCAAGACACGGTCAACCAATGATGTTGCACAATCACGGATGCCAGCTTGGCAGGTGTGGATTTTGGAAAGATAAAGGCGGCGCATTGTGGATGTTAGGCCAGTCATGGCCATACATTTCTCTCATTGTGGCCTTGGGTGGTGTAACAGCTCTAGGCTATTTTGTGAATAACTACTAAACCAAAATGTAGGCCCTCAAAATAGTCGTCTCAAGAGGATGAGCGAATGGTTGCCTCCGCCATTTTGGCTGAGACAAACTGCGTCACAAACGAACGTACTCGTCATACGGCTTTTTTGCAAACATGCATCCTAAAACCCCATCATTCAAAATGGCATAGCCACGTGGAAACAGGATCCTAGGGGCCAACTAGAGGGGAGGAGAAGTGACGCGATGGATCTTCCATTACAACACTCCTCTTGACTTAAATCCAGCATATGGACAGAATCCGGGCTAGAGTCAAACTAGACTAAAGAGTCGAACAGGGCATTGACTCGTTAAGACATCAATCACGAGCCTCCGAAACCCGGGAACTATAATCAAACGCCATATTTAATCCTAAAAATGGCTCGTATGCTACATTCTCCCCCCTTTGCTTTGAACTGTCCAGGTTCGTCTTTGCACACGGAGGTTTGATCATCGCACATTTCATGATTCAAACCATACATAAGAAGTGTAAATAAGATCACATGTGTGAAATCTTGTCATCCGCAACACGGTTACGTCACATTCACGCATAATTAACCACACACTTGTTGTTTTTGTGATTATGATCATTTGAGTAAAACATCCAGTGTGGATCGCGTCATCCCTTGGCTCTTGCCAAGACAAGATGTGTAATCCTTGTACATTCTTAACAAGTGTTAGTGAGTCTTCACGAAAGACTCATCACACGTGTGCATTGGTGGCATGGTTGATGCCTTTTGGGACGTACATTATCAACAATGTCTTGCCATTTTGGAAGAGGTTACATAGAACAAATTTCCCACATTACATGTTGTACATGTTTAGCAAGCTGTTGTGATGACGCCTCCCCATTTGCAAGGGGCGTCCTTGTGACCAATTAAGTGGACGTCCCCATCAAAACTTTCTAGGTCCACACAACACTTCCCATGTTTGGACATGATTTCTTCCAAGAGGTTGTGGCCAAGGTGGTACCTCTTCGCAACATTGTCAGTACATACAATCCAAAATTCGGACATCAGTCCTTTCGATTTTCAACTACGTATTCATGACCATACGTAGGCCTGTCCGACCTCTTTTAGCACCCGTAGATTGGTTGACTGAACTCAACCAAGCTCCCCTAAGCCCATCAACTTACATGCTGGCTTTATCTTAGGGTTGAGAGATACCAAGGTCCTAAGATATGGTTGTCGAGCACACGTTCTTTCATTTCAAAGATTGCACCCATATCTCAAGGACGCGGCATCGGCTGTCAGACACACGTAATTTTTGTCAACGTCCGTTATTAGACACGACAATGCTCCAACCTATATGATCTGCGTTTCAACTATCATCTCCTAATTTCTTTCTCAAATGGGTACAATAGGATGCCGCTTACGTCCCTGTCATAAGCAAGTTACTTCTAACTAGGTTATCTGAGATAAACGATCACAACGATAATGTATTCTATCCACAAACAAAGTGTTCACTATATGGTATTCACAAAATGGGTGTACCTTGATCAAAATAATTGTAGTACAAGTTGGAAGAACACCTTTCTAGTATCAATCCCATGTGATTGTAATCGAACATATCCGAAGTACATCCAGTGATCCTAGAACAACCGGTTCCATAATCCTTCCATGCTTATGTCATCATGTTCCAAGGTTCCATTCGGAAACCCTTTTGCCAAGTTGCAAAGATTCATTTTGTTTCAACATCTTTTGTTGTGTACATTTGGTACTTCCACTCAACAGAATATTTTTCATATGCCTCAACTGAGGTACTCGTAGAGGGGACCGCCCTCATCGAAGACATCCAACAAATGACCACCATTGTGGATACCACCGCAGAAATATCCAAAACATACAGAACTTCAATTGAGCGATCCCCAAAACCAAAGAAGTTTATCGCTTTACCATGACCTTCTGGGTCATCAAAGTGTGCTTTGACTACACCGTTATCACCATAATTTCCCTCAGATATTGGTTTTTTCCCTACAAATTGGTTAGCTCATGCTTCACCATGTCTTTGGTATGATCGGAATCCATCCATCCACATGATGTTTGAAGAGTGTGTCGTACACGACTAGTGTAGCGTGCCATAATGTCCTCGACTTTGATATGTTTCTGAAAACATCAAAAGAATATGATGAGAAATATTGTCTCTCAAGGCCCATCTTTAAGATTCCTTTCACATCAACATATTGTTACAACACATTCATCAATATTTGGCCTCAGTGCTGATTATGACTCGTTATGTGGTCGTTCAGACCAACAAGTTGTATGTGCTAACACATTGTTGGCTTAAAGTGATGGGCTTATAGATCGTCTCCACGGTCATAATCTTTGAACGCAAAACCTAGACCTTGACATGACTCCAACTATGTTATAGATGGTTTGTAGAAATCCATGAGATCATCATGGTACTCTGGAGCACCATTAGCAGACGATGAGTGTCGTTCGTTTCCTTTGAAAGAAATTTTTGCTGAACTATAGACGAACTCATGCCATCAACATCGGTTCACATACTTTATATATCAATGTCCGTAACATGTTCACTCGCCGATTGATGATAGACTGAAGGTGTTGCATTCAAATTTGTTCACTTTTAACATTCGGTTGATGTAGTCATACGCCAGAAGCAACTCTTGGGATATTTGAAAACCACATTGCGATGTATTAAATCATTGAGGACCCATAGAAGAGTCTTTGTCCCTCTCAGGTGCATTTACAACCCCCATTGACAATCATCCTTGTCTCTTGAACATGGTTGTCAGTTGTAGCGTGGTAGTACCACGCCGACCAATCGAAGGAGCCACGTGGCTCGAGCGGGGTCACCTGGGACTATGGGCGGTGAGACGGGATGGCTTGAGGGTTGGAGACCCTCAAACACCGTGATTTTGGCCTAGTCGACCAAGGATTCTGTTGAATCCATTACATTTGCATCGGAGCTCTAGGGCTCGAATCCCACGTTGGGATTACCGGAGATGCTGAGGCGGCCCTCACTCCATGTGGGGAGGAGTGTAGCATGGCAATTCCACATCAACTGGTCGTAGGAGCCACGTGGCTCGAGTGGGGTCACCTGGGACTCCGGGTGGTGAGACGGGATGGCTTGAGGGTTGGAGACCCTCAAGCACCGCGATTTTGGCCTAATTGGCCAAGGATTATGTGGAATCCGTCACTTCAGTACACTTGTGTACATTTCATCGTCGGTACTAGTCGGGTACAACAATTTTATCCATCACTCACCGAGTGATGGGATGTCAGTGGATTTTCCATTGAGTATTTATTAGTGTATCATCCTTGATACGTTCAATCACAAACTAATGGTTTCATCGGCCATGACTAATGATGCTCTGAACCTTCAAATGGTATGATGCATCTAGTACACACTGTGTACATGTAGTGTGTTGTCAGTTCTTGAGGATTAAAGTCAGTATGCCAACACACCAGGCCCAATCAACATCTCATTGCATAACCATGACAAAGGCTTAGTCATCAAACAATCACATTTTCCTTTGACCAGTGTAGTGCAATAGGATGTGCGGTTGTTTGTACAATGCATCCTGCGGCCACCGGACCACTTGTTTGGTGAAATGGTATCGCCATTTTTATCCAAAATTAGCTGATATTGTCAGCTTGATCAAATTTCACAAAGTTGCAGTGATTATTTGTGTATTCATAACTTTATTTTATGATCGACACACCAATAATCAGTGGATAAGGTTTTTTGGCATGTCGTGCACGTTCTCCACGCATGCCGTAAACCCATTTTCACTTGGTTGACGTATAGGAGCCTGAATCGCATACCATGGTCCTTTGGAAAGTGGGTTGTCTCTGGCACCTCCTGCGGTCATGCAAGCCGTGTACATCTTGGAACTGGTGCTTAACTGACTTGGCTTTTGTAGCACATCCCATCCGTGGATGTGGAGGAGTTGGTCCACTTTCAGCATGGCCTGACGTCAAGGACATTTCCCTCGTCACACATGTGAAGTTATCTGTTAATGTTTTTGTAATTCCTTCGTAAGTATATTTCCATACTGATATCAGCACGGTAACGTTTTTAACTTCAGATGGTCGTCACTATCCGTGAGGACCCAATTCTATTTTTGTTCCATTGTTTGTGCATTCATCGATCCCCACAGCAGTCAGTGATTGTTTCTAGTCATGCTGATCGGTTCTCTATTTGAAGAATTCAACATTATGACCATCCTCGACTTCATTGAGATACCTTGTAATGTCAGACGACATGCTTCTGGCACTTTTAGCAACGTGCTTGATGCACTTGCGCATAGAACCACTCTATGCATATATCGTATGCTTTCATTACGTGGTCTATATCAAGATGGCACAACTAGGTAAAGCGTTGCCTAGTTCTTGCTAGTAGATGTAACGGGGGGCAATTGGCCCCCATGTTATCAATACAATGGGCATCTTATAACATTTTTTGTACCATCGATACCATCATAGCTAGTCCAACCGGAACTCCCGGCCGTAGCACGTTTGGCACCCGTATCAGTGGTACATTTGGCATCCATGACAAAAGTGCAGCCCGTAGCCGTTGTCAATCGTACAATTGGTGTTCATGACAATGGTGCATTTGATACTCATGTCATTGTTTTAAATGAAGCACTTGTCAACAATACATTCAACATCGTGGTAATCATGCATCCGATACTCGCGTGAATATTACAATTGCATTTTCCATGTTGGTCATATTCGAGGTGCAACCGGCACTTGTCAATAAATCATCATGCGTGGATTTCCACCATCACTTGTGTATTGAGTGAAATCGGCACTCACATTCTTGTTTCTTCGAGCTCACAAATGACTTTCCCAAAATCCTTGGTGCAATCAACACCGATGTGGATACGCAATCAGTACTTGTTTTGGTCATATCTCTGTAGACCATGAGTAGTGTGTTTGACACCAGCATCATGGGTGCTTTTGGCATCCATGATGAAATTGCAGCTGGAAGTTTTTCAACAATCTATTGGAAACTGACAAAAATTCTGTAATTAGCACTTGTCCTGTTGCCGACAGTGCAATTGGCACTTATGTCGATGATGTGGTCGACAACTTTGTGACCGTGCAATCCACACTCGTTTTTTATAGTCGGCACATTTTGCATTGTTGCGGCGAGTAGGTGAGTCGTTGAGTGGTCACGTCACGTATGGTGCCTGTATTACTTTATTTGAAATCAAGAATTACTCTCAATATACATATCACCATTGTGGATTTGCATCCCAGTGCATTCCACAGTGGGGTTATTGTGCAAACAAAATTTGTCTGATGCATGTACAACTCCTGTTGAACCACGTTGGGGTTTTCAAAGGCCAGTTCCTCCGGGATTTCTCACAAAATACCCCAAATTATGAGGCTAATACACAAAAATATAGGCACTGCTGGTGCGACATTTTCGGCATCGAAGCATTTCTAAGTGAATTACTTTCAAGACATGGAAAACTGTCGTTTTCCCTCCTTTTTGCTTTGGAATAGAAAAGAAAAAAGAAAACCAGGAGCGCTGATTCTCAGAATATGTTAACTAGAGCTGCTTGATTCTTGCGTCAAAATCCATGGTCAACTTGACCACACACTTGGATTCAACCACAATGTTTTTCAGAGCTTAACACAGAATTCCTCAACTTGAGGATTCGTGAAAAATGAACAAATGTTTGGCACAATAAGTACCCCCATTTTCTGTTTGATGCTTGGAACCTTTCAAGTGTCACTTGTTGGTGTCACTTGATGTCTACATGCTGTTACCACTCTTCTTTTGTTTGCGGCGCCATTGCCGCACTTAGTTCACAGGTCGTGGAGACCAGACTGCCAACTGTTTTGCGATCCTCCATACTATACCACTTTAGCACGTTGGCCACCACAAACAAAAGAAGAGTGGGAGGGTTTGGCAGGAGTGTCCTACCAATTGGCAATGGACAGCCTCATTTACGCCATGGTGGTGACTCAACCAGACTTGGTCCACGCGGTAGGCCAAGCGAGCAAGTATCCTACTCATCTTGATTTTTTTTTTTCAAAATTGTTAACTATATGTTCTTCAATTTCGTTCATGGATTTTAAGAAAAAGATTATTTGGGTGGTACGTAATCTTTCGTTCAACAAAAAGAGCTGTTCTTTAAATTCGGGGTCGAGTGCTTTCAGCATCGGAAAAGAGCGAAAATCGCTTCGCTAGAATTGCGCGAAAGCGTGACATCACGCGAAAATGACAGTGTCTTCGGTGCTGTCAACCCCGACAGCCAAGACGTCACGTAATTCCGGTCGCCGGCAAGGACATGAACAGGTTGCGAACAACATTTGAAAAAATGTAAGGAACATCACCCGGGACACCCATGAATTTCCACTTTTTCCATCTAATAGTAATTATTTAGGTGACACGTAACTAATTCGTCTAAGAAACAAATTTGATGAGAATATGGAACAAAAAATGTTTAGAATCAAAATTCAAGATCAGTANCGCCTCGGTGGGAGACATCGTGTGCGCCGCCAACTGAACGACTAGATTTTGATTCCGTGCTTTGGCTAATGTAGCGAGAGCTACTGTTAATGGAATTGCATGCAGTTTGGTACGTTGAGAAGCTTGTGGCTAGCCCTAAAACTCTCAGTTCATTTCCATGTCAAAAAACTAATGCAAAACTGTGTCATTCCCTTTGCAGAAGTGACTCTCTTGCAACTCTGTCCAACTCCCACAAACATAGCGTGAGGCGACTAGAAAGATCACGCTTAGACTCAGAAATCACACAAAATAAAGAGTAGTGAACACNCGGTCGCCGGCAAGGACATGAACAGGTTGCGAACAACATTTGAAAAAATGTAAGGAACATCACCCGGGACACCCATGAATTTCCACTTTTTCCATCTAATAGTAATTATTTAGGTGACACGTAACTAATTCGTCTAAGAAACAAATTTGATGAGAATATGGAACAAAAAATGTTTAGAATCAAAATTCAAGATCAGTAGGGTATGTGGACGATCAAGGACCACTTCGCTGGAAGGCGGTCAAGCGCATCCTCCGCTACCCATAGGCAATGCGGCACACGTGCCTGAGGTTTGACGGCAAAGGGCGGTTGAACCCTTTGCGACTGGTCTGTTACACAGACAGACTATGCTAGAAATGTGGGAAAATGGATGTCCACTTCCGGTTACGTGTTGTTCCTCGCTGGTTCTGCGGTCTCATGGTATAGCAGAAAGCAAGATTGCATGGCCAACTCCACAGTAGAGTTGGAGTACATCGTGTTGGCCGAAGCGGTGAAGGAGGCGGTGTGGCTTTGCATGTTGCTGGGGGAGCTTGGCGTGGCGCAGCAAGGGCCAATGGTGGTGCAAAAGGACAACACTGGTGTTATGTTGCTGACCAACAACCCGACGTAACACAAGAGGAAGAAGCACATTGGCGTGCATTACCATTACACATGGGACATGGTGGAAAAGGGATAGGTAGTGCTGTAGCACTACAACACTTGCCACATGCTTGTAGATTGCTTGACCAAAGCGCAACCAGGGGATCGACAGGTAATGAGTGTGGACAGACTTGGAATGACCCGCTGTGAAGGGCTGGAAGGCACAGTAGAAGATGGGTGAGAGCAAGCTGGAAGGTGCGAGGGGGAGAAAGTTGTAATTTTCCTCTTAGCATGCCCGAGGCGACGCCAGGAGGCATCGACAAGCCGCTAGAGGGGGGAAATCCTCATAATTTACCCTAGCTACCAGAGGAGTGTTCCAAATCCAGATTGGATTGAAGTTCCTGAAATTTGATGAATTGTTCATTTCACCAAAATCAGAAAAGTAACGAGGGAGACATGGGCTTTCATACTTGGGGTGTGCCCTGCAACTCGGAGAGTCGGCCGCTGTTTGACTACCGGTGGAAAATCCACCGGAACGAGTAACAAATGTCCATTTGGATATTTTGCCCAGGAAGACTGCCGAGGCGTCCGGTGGATAAGATCCACCGGAACCAGTAGTGCAGATTGTTAATGAGGAAATTAGCCGAAATCTTGGCTCCGAGTCCAAGACTCAGAAGTAGAGTTTGCTACTCGGGGACAGTCAAAATTCTGATTTCAGGTCCGCGTACAGGTTTCAAACCAAATCAATCCTCATCACCAAAATCAATGATTGACTCATCAAAAGGCACCCCAAAGGCGTAGGGGGTATCGCAACGATCTGTAGGGACATCTGCACTTTTGGAAAGGCATTACGATGGATCCATGATGTGTGAGGGCGCCTCGGTGGGAGACATCGTGTGCGCCGCCAACTGAACGACTAGATTTTGATTCCGTGCTTTGGCTAATGTAGCGAGAGCTACTGTTAATGGAATTGCATGCAGTTTGGTACGTTGAGAAGCTTGTGGCTAGCCCTAAAACTCTCAGTTCATTTCCATGTCAAAAAACTAATGCAAAATTGTGTCATTCCCTTTGCAGAAGTGACTCTCTTGCAACTCTGTCCAACTCCCACAAACATAGCGTGAGGCGACTAGAAAGATCACGCTTAGACTCAGAAATCACACAAAATAAAGAGTAGTGAACACAAGTGAAGACCCTTAAGGCCACGTTGGAACTGCCACCATCCGGGGGCTGTTTTTGATAGGGGGGAGGAGGATAAGGGGAGGAGCCTATCCCCTCAACTCCCCTCTTGAGCTTCGGCTCGAGTCGGGCTCGTTGTACGCCCAACGTAGCTCCACTAGCTATGCGAGCAACTACTCACTAGGGGTATCGTTTGGTGTCCCAGCCATCGGCCGTTCCCTTTCTCTTTTTGCACTCTCGACCGGGGAGTTCTAAGCTCAACTAGATCTTACGATCAATCGCACGGGCTGCGTTTGATGACAGACGGCATTCGGATATTGAGTCAAAAAAGGATCACGATCGAAAGACATCATTTCTGGATAGCTTGATCCAACGAATATTCTGAACCAATTTATAGATAGTTTGTGAAAGCTGGCTCTGATGCCAGTATAAGAGCTCTGGGTTATTTTGCAACTAATTTTTTAACCAAATTGTCGGCCCTCAGGAGGATGAGAGAATGGTCACCTCGGCCATTTTAGCTGAGACGAAGTGCTCCACAAGCAGACGTAGTCGTTGTACGAGATTTTGGCAAACATGCATCCTAAAACCGCATCATTCCACTTGGCACAGCCACGTGGAAACATGACCATAGCGGCCAACTAGAGGGAAGAAGGATTGACGCGATAGATCTTCCACCACAACACTCCTCTTTCCTTAAATCCGACCTATGGAAAGAATCCAGGCTAGAGTCGAACTAGACTCTAGATCGGGATTATTTTCCGGAAATCGACTCGTCGAGACATTGGTCTCGAGCCCCTAAAACCCAAAAAATATAATCAAACACCAATTTTAATCCAAAAAATGGCTTCTACGCTACAAGCAGTGGGGGTGGATGGAGGGACGACCTACCTCAAGGAAGGAAACAAGCTTGGCGATGACCCTGGTCTCCCTAATTTGTGAATCAACAAGGAGGATAGTTGTCTGGTTCTTTTGCCATAATATGAAACATGACCTGAGGTAGTGCAGAAAGTAAGGTAATGTAAAGCATAATGAAGATAAGATAATTGGTTGAAAGGTTTACTGTCACCCTCCTAATGTTTTTCTGTTAGGTTACGTATCTTGGTTCCAATAGAGAACCATTGTTCTATGACATGAACCAACAATAACTAGAGATTTTGAAGTAAACATTCTCCTCCCTATGAGTTGTAGTCCTATATACAGTTAAGCTGAATATTATCCTTAGTATCGAAAATATGTGGAGCACATGCCCTTAGATTTCAGCGTAGGTATTACATTTCCACTTTTTCTATGAAACTCTGAACTGAACAATCATATTGTGCTAACCTCTTCTTGATTAAAGACTATGAATATTATTCCTTGAGTTATGGTCTATGCCAAGGTATGTCTACCACTGTTCCTTCATCCCATTTTGAAAACAAATTGTGTTTCTGAGATAGTGTTATCACGGATTCAGGATGAAATATTTGTTCTCAAAATAAATGAATGTAACAAACACAAATGAAAGTCTGTGCATATGATATGCGATTCATTGAGAGAAGTACACATTATCAAACAACCACATATTACATGGTCTTCTATTCATATCATCTACAAGCTGCTCTTTTGTCATATAATAAACTAAAACACAAGCACACTCTATTTTTTGGTCGTTATCTTGTATCTTTATTGGGTTTTTATGGATACTACGTACATTCCAAAACCTCTTTACACTGAAGGTGTAGCATATTTCCTTGTGTATGCTTTTCATACAACGTTAACACCCTCTTTCTCATTCTCTCTCTCTCTCTCTCTCTCTCTCTCTCTCTCTCTCTCTCTCTCTCTCTCTCTCTCTCTCTCTCTCTCTCTCTCTCTCTCTCTCTCTCTCTCTCTCTCTCTCTCTCTCTTTCTCTCTCACACTTTCTTCTCGTGTATGTACAGAAAATTCACTCTTTATATTTACCATTTTCCAACATCATCCCTTGTTCTCTGTTATATTCTATGTAACCCTGTGCACGCCTTTTGTACAACAATAATGCCTTGTTTTTGCATTTTTTTCAACTCATGAAGAAGGAGAGGAACCTAACATAAAAGTGAAATATATTCTGGGAGGTGGCAAAATCTTTGTGGAGGGGACCGGAAGTAGGTTTTCCAACTGATATTTTCATATGAGATGGACGAGAGTGGTGCAAAGTACAATCGAAGTTGTATTGAAGACCTTTATTTCCCTGAAATTATTAATCATTTAGGATTTTTGACATAGATGATCGTGAATATGAATCTTATAAATTTTTATACTCAGTTTAACAAGTCCAGTGCTCAACTCCTACATGGAATTCGTCGTGGGTGCTCGTAGAATGGCATCCAGATCTCACTGGAGGAGTTTTCCTCTCTGTGTCACTTTGGGGGCAATCGTCATCAATGAATCATACAAGGGAACTCAAACATTTAGAGTTTCCAGAGGCCCATTCTTTATTTTACCTCACCCCAACATTCTTGGTCCGAAACGAGAGGGACATTACCTCGAACTTGTGAGTTCATAGGAATTTTCTGGTTTAGAAACTCGTAGTGTATTTTAAACGAAATCCAATGTCCTTCTTTGTGCATCTGGATGAAATCATTGCGTACAAAGCACAATCGACAATTTACCACCGACTTTTCTCAAATGCACCTTGCTCTCGCTTCGTCCCTTGTCCTTGCTCGCTCTTGCTAGGAAGAAGGGCAAGTGAGGGCAAGGGCACGAGACCACAAGCCTCACCCTCAAGGCCCTTGTGGCCTCTCAGCTGGTGATTGAGTCACAAGCTCGATCGACGGCTGGTTGCTTGCCGGTTGGTGGTCGTCCGATCACCTGACCGGCCGCCAGCCAGCCGCCAGTCATCCGACGGTCAGGGCATAGCTGGCCATGAGCCACGCCTCCAAACAGTGAGGGGTGGTTACAAATCACCCCCTCGCTGTTGCGAGGTCGGAAGGTTGAACTGGCCCTCCCGCTAAATTCCTCCTCGCTTACAATAAACCGTCTCAGTTGATGTAAAAAAAGTAGGAGTGTTAGACAGTGAGTCGCCAACATTGTGAAATAATATTATTGATTTCAATTACCAGCTAAACATGAACATGTGCATGACGCTTGTACCTAAGCTGTAGCTTGTCATTCAGCACGGTTAGTGGCCTATCCCCTTTAGGCTGGAACATCTACACGAGATCCATATTGAGCATCTAAAAAATCTTATGGTCAATGCCCACGAATGTCACCCCATGGACATATTGTTCACTATTGTTACATTTAGGTAGTATCCTGTACCACACGTCCATCTGTGCAAGGTGCCTATTCACTCTAGTACATGTTGACCACCCCCGTGGGTAGGTGAAATTTGGGGTCTGTTGAGTTATATTCACGTCCACAACCTGCTAAATGAATCGGGTATTTCCTAACAACATACGACATCAGTGTATGCTCTCGACACTGGAGTAGGTGACGGACCTCATATTGGCCGTCGGTAGAAAGGACTAACGATGGTGGCCAAAAAGTTTCTTCTGTTTTGTGTGGAGCTAGCATGATAACACAAGACACGTCATGTATCTTTATACTAAGCGAAATAATATCACAATATGCCACTAACCCAATACATAAAAGAATGGCAAATGACCCAATCCAATTTGTAGAAGTTTTTGCGCCCTTGGCGACTTCAGCTGAAGGTTCTTAGTGCTAAGTAGCACCTTGTCATTGATGTCAGACGAAGCATTATGATATTTTTAATGGCATATGCCTTTTGTCGTGATCCTTTTCCTCCTATAACAAAAATTCTAAACGCTTGGTAAATGCTTAAGCAAAAGGAACTTGTCCTTACGTAAATCCACTCTTTACCAATGAAGAGAGAACCACTACATCCCATCCACGATTCAACATGAACTGTGTAAATCTATTGGACTTGTTCACCAGTTTGTTTACTGTCAACTTTGCTGGTGCTACAAATCCGTCTTGGTCATTCATGACAGGGTAAACATTGAGCATCTTCTCCAAATTACAATCAATGCTCTCTATTTGTCTGTAATTTTGAGGATAAAACGATACCAAACATTGGGATTCGCTACCGAGGTACTTGTACATCTCTTGCTTGAATGTAATAGAAAATGTTCTATCTTGATTGGAGATAATGAACAACTGCAAACCGTGGTGCTTCACAACACCCTCAAAGAAAGGATGAGTGGTATCCTCTAAATTCATACCAGGAGTTGTGAGAATGAAATATTTTGTATTCGTGAGAATACCTACAACAATTAGTGTTGTATCTTGGACATAGGTTGAGTTAGGAAGACAAGTGATAAAATCTATGCTGATGTACTCCCATGGATGTACTCTCAGGAATGAAATTTTTTTGGAGGAGTCTAGCAGGCCTTTTGCTACTAGCCTTGTTCTAGAGGCATGGGTCGTATATCATGTAATCCTTACGGAAATTGACACTCCATCCTGGCCAGCAATAGTGGTCCTAGAGTACATGTCCAGTTTTTCAGATCCTACATGACCTCCCATGAGCTGGTTGTGGAACAGGTACATAATCTTCGCTCGAAGGTCTTCCGAGTTTGGAACAACAACTTGTTATCCATGAAAGTAAATTCCCACAGAAGCCACCAATTTGTACTTGTCCAAATTCAAAGAGCCTTTAATCCAAGAATCCACGTAATATCCCATCCGGATATGGTTCATAAAACTGTTGTAGTGGATAATCTCTCAAGGTGCTTGCTATGGAGGTACAAGGGGGTCTGGTGCTTGTATTGTAGCCGTCACAATGACCACAAAAAACCCACCGATCTCGGTGATTGCTCTAATTTCCATAGGCCGTTGGCCTAGCGGATCGGCCATGTTGAAACGTCTTGGCCGTGATTCCCGTATGAACAAGAATTGGCTCACGTATTTGCTCTGATGTGCCGATCGTCTTGAAAGGTTCTATTGTATTTGGAAGAATACCAATGGGTTCTGGTCAGTCACGACTGTCACACCCATCTCAGTGCCCTTGAGGTAGCCATGTCACATCCTAAAAGCATGTGCCACAGCGAGGAGCTCTGGATCACAAGCCACGTACATCTCCGCGAGGATGAGCTTCTGGCTCTCATATGCAACAGTATGACAATTCTGCACGAGCACTGCTCTAAAACCAACCACCAATGCATCATGTTGTACCTCCCACGGGTACGATGGATCTGAAATATCTAAGATAGATTCTGTACATAGAAACTCGTTTACTTTGAAAAAACATTTCTCACAATCATATGTCAACTTCCAACACACGTCTTTTTACATGAGCTTGGTTAGCAGAGCTATCAAGGTCGAATAATATTGCACAAATCATCTAACATTATTTCCAAGGCCGAGGAAAGACCTGGTGTATCCAATGTTTTCTGGGTGGTACTAATCCACTACGGCTTTGACCTTTTGTGACATGGATACCATCCTTACCGCCTATGTGTCCAAGGTATTTGAGATTATCTTGTATGAACTTGTACTCGATTACTTTTTCACAAAACATTTGTTCCCAAAGGATCACAACGACTTTGCACACATGCTCTATGTTCTCTTTCACTGATTGGGAGAAAACCAGTATGTCAACTAGGAAAACAAAAATGACCTGACCGAGTTTCTCGTGAACGTTTGGTTCATTTATTTTTGGAAGGTTATGGGGACATTTATTCACCCGAAGCATGAAACTCAACCCAGAACTGATAGTGTCACATGAGCGTTCAAAACAATTTTTTGGGTATATCATCTTGCGTAATGTATAATTGATGGTACCCTTGGGGAAAATACAGCGAAGGAAAGAGCTTTGTCTCTCTGCGTTGGTCAAACAGGTCCTCAATCCATGGTGAAGGGAATCAATTTTTCATCGTCAACTTGTTCAGCGCTCATTAGTCCATGCACATGTGTAAGACATCATCATTTTGTTAGAAAAGGGATTGGTGTAGTGTGCAGTGAGCTACTCGGCTCAATCTACCCTTTTAAAAGGTGATCTTTGATTTGAAATTCAGCCTCTTGCCTTTCTTCCAGACTAAGGTAATGTATGGGTCTAAACAGAGGAGTGGCATGCGGTTGTAAGCCGGGCGCATTGTGCCAGTCTCAATTAGAGGGTGCAAGCACCAAGCGGCGGCAACGGCAACCAAGGAGAGGCTGGTGTACACCTTTCCAGGTTTTGCAGAAGTGTAGGACCATCTTGGG
Organism: Penium margaritaceum; assembly: GCA_023375785.1. Taxonomy (NCBI): domain Eukaryota; kingdom Viridiplantae; phylum Streptophyta; class Zygnematophyceae; order Desmidiales; family Peniaceae; genus Penium; species Penium margaritaceum. Next base: position 22,801 of record SZWC01012452.1, on the reverse strand, counting down.
GGAGCAAGAGAACATGTGTGGCACAGTGGGAGTATATTGTACTTCTTATTTAAGTGTCAACATACAAGACTAGATGTGCATGATGACACATCTTAGGTGAATCGAGGTTGCCGAGTCGTGCATGGCTCCGTATGGGCCAGGGATGAATGTTATTTCCTCAGCATCATATTGCTGATATTCCCATATTTCCAACGCATCAAGAATTGCATCATTCCATGGAGGAACGGCCGAGATATTGATGATTCCGTGAACTATGGCAATCTACCACTGGCTGCACCACTAGCGACGGTGACGACCGCCCGAAGTGCCCCATCTGGAAATAACACGTCGGGGTGTCATTCCAAAGCACCCTTAGCCCTCAATGATCTTTGATTTATTGACTAAATGGGTCCCAAGGTGTGCTTCAGCCTCGTTGGATCTTCCAAGGGTCAAGCCTCGGTCATTCGGGATGAATTCCAGTCACCTGTTTTCCCATCGGCCAGTCCAACATATGGCCGTATGTAACTTCCTCAATTCTTGATGGATCGACCACGTCGTTTGGTTGTTCTTGCACCATTATTCCCATAGATTCCAAATCCACAGTCAGATCAAGGAAGCCTCAGGCCGTGATAAGTGTCATTGGCATTGTTTGGCTTACACTACTCCCCCTCCCCCCTTTAGGAGCAAGCCGTCCCCGTTTGCTCCTGGTACTCCCAAAGGATGGCATTCACCCTGCCAACATTGTAGTTCTGGGCAGGCTCCCATGAGTTATGGACAATTTGTAGCCCTTCTACTTGAATAGGTACTCCCATCCGCGGTCACGACGATGTTGGTCAAGGAGGCTTAGAATTGCGACCAAGGAAATGTTCTCCCGGATCATGGTAGAGCTTGAGCTTGGAGATGTGGAACACGTCGTCGACTGGCATGGAAGGTGGAAGAGCCAACTGCTACACCACAGGTGTCAAAATTTCGAGCACCTAAAATGGGAGAAGCCATCAGGGTTTCAACTTGTTAGAGCGGACCTTGCAGAATTTGAAGTGCATGCAATTGAGAAGCACGGAAGTACCGACCTCGAGCATTCCATTTGTACGTCCATGATCTGCCTACACATCCTGCTACTCTTGCACATTTGCCAATGCATGCTGCATTGCTACCCAAATCTCCTTGAAGTCACTTGTGGTAGACTCCACCGCAAGAAAGTTGCTTTCGATGTACAATTTGAGGGGTGTGGTGGCCACCGTCCCGTTCACCACCTCAAATAATGCCTTACTAGTGGAGGCGGACGTGGTAGATTTGTACGCCAGTTGAGCGACCGGCAATCACTGGTCCCACACCTCGTCCAGGTCATCCACTATACGGAGGAGATCCTCCATCATCTGGTTCATCCGCTCTGTTTGTCAGTCAGTTTGGGGACGAAAACTGGTCAACAGCTGTACCTTGCTACCATACCACTTCATAAGTTCTCGCCAGGACTTGCTCGTGAAGCGCGGATCACGGTCGCTCACAACGGACCAAGGTACGCCATAGAGGCGTACCACGTGCTTGAGTAATGGCCGAGCCGTGTCTTTCACGCTCACCATATCATGCGTCACAATGAAGTGCAACATCTTGCTGAAGCGATCCACCACCACCAACACTACATTGTGACATGCCGCTGACTCAAGCAAGCCCGTGGTAAAGTCCATGGAGATGTCTTGCCACGGCTGCTCAGGGATGGACAAGGGTTTGAGGAGACCAGGGGTCTTTGTCCTCCGTGCCTTGTGGCGTTGGCACACGTCACAACTCCGGCATAATTCAGCCACCTCCAATGACATGGTGGGCCACCAAAAGAAGCAAGCCACCGTCTTCAATGTCTTGTCGACGGAGAAGTGACTGCTCGGGCCACTGTCATGGAACTCCTCCAAAATCAGCCGCCAAAGCACCGACACTACGTAAATAACCACCTGCTACGTGCCACACTGTCACCAATACAACGTCTTGAAGAAAAATCTCTAAGTGTATTAATCCCCATGCACCTCGTAATCCTCCGTGAAGAGCTTCACAAGGAAGGCATCCTTGTGGATGGTGAGATACGTGACCCGCATCATCACGTCTGGTCGCCGTGAGAGTGCGTCGGGTGTGTTGATGCAACCCGACCGATACACAATCTTGTGGTCAAAGTGCGATTAGAGGTAATCCATCTAACGTGCGTGCCACCGACTTAGGTTCCGTTAGGTTTTGAAATACGTCAACGTGTGGTTGTTGGTGTAGATTGTGAATTCTTTCGCCTTGACGTAGCACTACCACTTCTTGAAGGATGCAACCACGGTGAGCAACTCTTTTTTGTGGGTAGAGTAGTTCAGCTCGGCCATGCAGAACCTGCATAAGTAGTAGGCGACCGGCTGCAACCTATTACCAAATTCCTGCAAAATGATTCCACCAATGGCCAGGTCCGATACATCCATTGACATCTCAAACTCACGGTCGCTGTCGGCCAAGTGCAATGTCAGCGCGGAGGTCAGTACCCTTTTGAGATTCTTAAAGGCTTCTTGTTCGCTAACTCCCAAAATCCACTCGTGATCCTTGTGAGTGAGATTGGAGAGTGGCGCTGAAACTCCTGTATAGCCAAGTGTAAACCTGCGGTAGTAGTTGTAAAAACCAGGAACACTTGTACATCGTACATACTACACAACTTCGGCCACTCTTACACGGCCCACACCTTGCAGGGGTCCATGGCAGTCTATTATTTTGCCTATTATTTGTCCAAGGAATTCAAAAATTTCCACCACGGATTCACACTTAAAGAGCTTTACAAAAAACTTCTCTTTCCTTAACATCTCAAGGACCTTCATCACATGCTCCTCATGCTCCTCTGTTGCCCTACTATACACCAAGATTTTGTTGAGGTACACCACTACAAAGTCATCCAAGTACAGCCTGAAGATGTTGTTCATCGCCACCATGAAGGTGGCCAACACATTGGTTGTCAGGCTACGGCTCCTGGGTGGTGGAAGTTCCAACGTGGCCTGGCGGATCTTCACTGTGTTCACGACTACTTTTGTACCGGTTTTGAGTCCAAGCGTGAACTTTCTGGTCACCTCACGCTATTTGTCTGGGAGTGGAAGGGAGTTGAGAGACAATCATTTTTGCGAAGGGATCATGTCCATGTGAAAAAAACTAATGAAAAAGTGCATTAAACGTGATTTTTTATTGGTTTTTGGACGTGGACATGATCTGAACATTTGTACAGCTAGGCATGAGCTCTCCAACGCACCAAACTATGTGTGATTTGGATCACAGTAGCTCTTGCTACGCCAGCCAAGGTGCGGCATCCCAATCCAGCCGCTCAGTTGGCGGCACTCACCATGTCGCCCGCCGAGGCGCCCTCACACATCAGGGACCCATCAAAATGCCATTCTGGAGGCACATATGTCCCTACACGTGGTGGCGGTGTCCCTCGCACTTTTGAGTTCTGTTTCGAAGAGTCAATCATTGAGTTTGATGACAAGGACTGATGTGGTTCAAAACCTGTTTGCGGACCTGTAGTCGGAATTTTGATTTTCCCAAGAAACAAAGCGTACTAATGAGTTTCGGACGCCGAGCCAGGATTTTGGCTAAGTCCCTCACTGACGAAAGTGCACTACTGATATCCGGAAAATCATTCACTGGACGCATCGGAAGCCTTTCAGGAGCAAAATCCCCAGATGGACATCTGTTACTCAGTCCGGTCAATTATTCACCGGAAGTCAAGTCGCGGCTGGCTCCCAGAGCCACATTGCACACCCTAACTTTGGAGACTCATATCTCCATTTCTACTTGTCCGATTCTGGTGAAACAACGTCCACCGGATTTAGCAACTCGTTTTGGGGCAATAAAAATTTTTAGGATCCAAGTAATTCTTGATCCGCTAGATCCAAGTACGGTAATTTTCCTCTCACTGGCGACTCACCAGCGCCTCCTGGCACCACACTTGTGCATGCAGAGGGGTAAATATTGAGCATTTCCCCCGTTACACCTGCCATTCCCTCTGCTCCTGCTTGCTGCCACTCATCTTCCACTGTGTCCTCAAGCCCATCATAGCTGGTCATCCCAAGCCCGGCCACGCTCATTGCATGCCGGTTCACAGGTTGCGCTTTGGTCAAGCAATCCGCAAGCATGTTGTGCGTGTTGCAATGATTTAGCACCATCTGACCCTTTTCAACCATGTCTTGTGGATAATGATAACACACATCGATGTGTTTGTCATCTTGTGCTGCATCGGGCTGTTGGTCAGAGAGATGGAGCCGGTGTTGTCCTCTTGCATGACCGTAGGCTCCTACTTTGGCATGTCCAACAGCAACCTGCGAAGCCACACCGCCTCCTTGAACGCCTCGGCCAGCGGGTTGTACTGTATCTCCACTGTGGACATGGTGACACAGTCTTGCTTCCTGCTGCACCACGAGGCCGCTGCACCAGCGAGGAAGAACACGTAGCCGGATATGGACTTCCACTTGTCCACATCGCCAGCGTAGTCTGTATCCGGATAGCAGACCAGACACAAGGGGTTCGCCCACTCCTTGCCGTCGAACCTCAAGCATGCATGCCACGTTGCCTACATGTAGTGGAGGATGCGCTTGACCGCCTACCAGTGTAGTGGTCCTGGATCGGCCACGTACCTGCTCATTATCGCGTGGGCCAGGTCCGGTCAAGTCACCACCATGGCGTACATGAGGCTGGCCACCGCCGATTGGTAGGGCATCCCTGCCATATGCTCTTCTTTAGTCTACGACACCATTGCCGCACTTAGTTCACAGGTTGTGGAGAATAGACTGGCAACTCGATTGCACTCCTCCATGTTGTACCACTTCAGTACCTCGGCCATGTTTTTGGCCTGTCCCAGCTCAAGCGTGTGTGTCCTCTGGGTCTGCGTGATGCTCACCCCGAGATATTACTCTAGCTCCCCCATGTATGACATGTGGAGTTTACTACTCAGCTGGTCTTTCAGCCATTGTAGGCTTGGCATATCCGTCAAGCACAAAATCAGGTCTTCCACATAGAGTGTAAGAATCTGATGGAGCTGTTTGTCGTGTTGCAGGTACACGCTGTGATTAAACTCACAGCGCATGAAGCCGAGTTGTGCCATGAAGCTGTCCATCTGTTGGTTCCAGCATCAGGGCAATTGTTTTAGCCTGTACAAGGACTTCCACAACTTGCACACCTTGCCCTCCGGCACCTCAAAACCCACTGGCACCTCCATGTAGATCTCTTTGTCTATGATACCATTGGGGAAGGCCATCTTTGCATCCATTTGGTGGAGCTCTATTTCCTTTGCGGCCTCCACCGCAAGGATCATCTAAATACTTGTGAACTTGCTAATGGGAGCGAATGTCTCATCGTAATGCTTGCCCTTATGCTGTGTGTATCCCTTCGCCACCATTTGCGCCTTGTGTTATCAACCATGCATTTCTTTGTAAACTTGGTCTTAAAGACCCACGTTGAGCCGATGACCTTGGCATCTTTTGGCCTGTCAACCAACTCCCATGTATCATTTTCCATGATGGACACCAGCTCCAATTTGATGGCTGTATCCCATTGATCCCCTTCGGGCCATGCAAGCGCCCGTTGCACATTTGTTGGCTCCATTGATGCAGTCAACATGCACTGCGTCATGCCGGTCCATCGATCGGTGCTTGCATCGAAGTGCTTCCCTGATTTCTTCTGACTCCCGCTGCGAAATGACAGTTTTGGTGGCACATTGTCACTCTGTTGGGATCCCTCCGACTCTGCATGCTCTGATGAATCATTGACCAGATGGCTCACCGAGGATCTCTCCCACTCCGGCAAAACATCAATAGGACGGGTGGCGCGTCCAATGGATTTCCACCAACGCTCGATACGTACTCCGTCGGGAGTGCGCGCCTTGGCAACCTTGGTGCCTCATCCGCCAGATCCTTTCGGTGGATCTCCTCATTGGCTTAATTGCCATCTGAGTCCTTCGTGTTGGTTTCCATAGCAGGTGCACCATCACACTTTGATGTTGCATCCTCAACTTTGGCGTCCGCTGGCTCCTTCTCGTAGTCGAGGAGCTATAACCACTCCCCTGTCTTTGGAGATTCCACCACGTCCACATTATTACTGCTGCTCTAGCTATACTACTTGTTCAACTCAAAGTCTCGACTGCGGATTACCTCCTCCTTGTTCATGTCGTAGAGCCGGTATGCTTTATGTGCACTCTCATAGCCAAGGAAGAGATACGACTTTGCCCATGGCTCTAAGTTGTTGTTGCGCCACCGTGCAGCCTACACCATGGCGTGTCCCTTGCACCCAATCATTTTCAGGTACACCACATTTGGCTTGTGTTCAATCCAAACCTCCTATGGCGTCTTCCAACCGCTCTTCTCCTTCAACACCGTTGTAGGAGTGAGGTTGATGGTGTATCTTGCCATACATACATTTTCCACCCAGAAGCTTCACGAAAATTCCGCATCTAGCANAAGGAAGAGATACGACTTTGCCCATGGCTCTAAGTTGTTGTTGCGCCACCGTGCAGCCTACACCATGGCGTGTCCCTTGCACCCAATCATTTTCAGGTACACCACATTTGGCTTGTGTTCACTCCAAACCCTCTATGGCGTCTTCCAACCGCTCTTCTCCTTCAACACCGTTGTAGGAGTGAGGTTGATGGTGTATCTTGCCATACATACATTTTCCACCCAGAAGCTTCACGAAAATTCCGCATCTAGCAACATGGTCCGTACCATGTTCAACAACATCTGGTTTGCCCACTCCGCCACGCCATTTGACTAAGGAGAGTACGGTGTAGTTTGTTCCCATCTAACACCCTGATGCTTCATCCACTCGCTGCATCCCACGTACTCTCTGCCGTTGTCGTTGCGTAGCGCTCTGACCTTCCGGTCAGTCCGCCTCTCAACCGCGGGGTCATACTCCTTTAGCCAGTCCATGACCTCGCCTCTCCACTTCATGAAGTATACATAGAGTTTTGTGCTGTAGTCATCTATGAAGGTGACAAAGTAACTCGCTCCACTCTTTGACTTCATCTTGAATGGTCTACACACGTTGTTGTGCACCACCTCCAGCAGGACTGTGGGGCGATTCACGTTCTCGTTGAACGGTTTGCACCGTGCCTTGCCCAAAATGCAAGGCTGACACTTTGCTGTATTTTTCTTCTCTTCTGCACCGTCCATGCTGAGATCACGTACCAGCTCATGCTTTGCCATCTCCTTCACGACTGCGGGTGAGGAATGCCCCAGTCGTCGGTGTTAGAGCTCCAGATCAGCTCCCTCTCATTTGGCCAGGTTGACACTGCGTTCCTACAAGTCTGCTGGATCTGTCGCCATAGGGATCACCTTGGTCTTCACAATGTAGAGGCCTCCCTCGAACTCAGCCTCTAGCACAGGCTTGCTGCCACTGTACTTCCGCATGACTGTCCCCTTTTCTCCTGAAGAGCACCTCGTATTCCTTGTCCGTCAAGTGGCTGACAATTCGAATGTCAGCCAAGCCGGTTATGTGCTGCACATCCTTGATGATCCGCTACACCCGCTTCTCACCAACCACCACCTCCACATCCACGTCTCCTTGGCCAACCACCGGCTTGACTTTGTCGTTCGCGACCACCATGGATTTGCTGGACTTGGTATAGTTGATGAACCCCACCTTCTCGGCCTGGGTATGCTCCTCTGCTCCGGAGTCAAGGCATCGCCAATTGACCTTCTTGAGGTAATGGTTTTGAGTGTTGTTGAGGAGTGCCTTCTTGCCTTTGGCGTCCTTGCCGCTGGCCTTGCCTCCTTGGTGGAATCAGAGGCCCAATGGTGCTCCTTGTTGTAGTTGCAACACACACCCTTCTTGGCACCCTTCTTGCCGTCACAGTGTCCGCCACCTCCTTTGTACCCGCTTCTGCCACCACGCGTTTTGGTGATGAGGGCCTATGAGGAGGATGAGGACTCCCCGCAGCTCCGTCGCTGTGCATCGTTGTGGATGTACTCTACGATGGTGCCATATGTGAGCTTGTCCTCTGTCCATCCTCCCAAGACGGTGATGAGAGGGCTCCAACTATCTGGAAGGGCCATCACCTACATCTGCGTATCGATCTTCTGCCCCACGGTGTTGTAATGTAAGGCACGTGACTCGATCTACTACATGGTAGAGATGGAAGCATCTCCCTCCTTGATTCTTACCATCAGGAGTCGCTTCGTTGCGAGGATTTTGTTTTTCAGTTACTTGGATTGATGGATGGCAAAGAGTTTTTGCCAAGCCTCGACTGCCAGCTTACAACACTAGAAGTAGCCCCACTACGACTCAGCCGGATCAGACACCAACAACATGAGCGCCTCCGTGTTCTTCTTTGTGAAGGGCTCCTTCTGTGCTTCTATTTCCATCGCTTTGTCGAGGACTTCTGTTCCTTTTATGATCTCCAGCAGACCCTCATGCACGAGGTATAGCTCAAAGTGGCACCCCCATAGTCCATACTTCTGGATGGGCTACGTCTCCTTCTGCACCATTTACGTGGTCTTCCACTCTGGGACCTCAGATTTTGACAGCGGTGTTGTCTTCGACGACAATCCCGTCCACCGCAAAAGCCGTGAGTGATTTGTAGACAGGTTAGGGCCGTGGGTACATACCTCTTTGTCAGAAAGTGGCCCCTGGGTGGTCGCAGTTCCAACGTGGTCTGACGGATCTTCATTGTGTTCACGCCTTCTTTTGTGTAGGTTCTGAGTCTAAGCGTGAGCTTTCTGATTGCCTCACACTATGTTTGAGTGAGTGGAAGGGAGTTGAGAGACAGTCAATTTTGTGAAGGGAATAACACAACTTTGCATTATTTTTTGGACATTGACATAATTTGAGCATTTGTAGGGCTAGGCATGAGCTCTCCAATGCACCAAACAGTGCACGATTCAGATCACTGTAGCTCCCGCTACGTCACCCAAAGCGTAGCATCCCAATCCAGCCACTCAGTCGGCGGCGCGCACTATGTTGACCGCCGAGGCGCCCTCACACATCAAGGACCCATCAAAATGCCATTCTGGAGGCACAGATATCCCTACACATAGTGGCAGTGCCCCTCACGCCTCTGGGTTCTGTTTCAATGAGTTAATCATCAAGTCTGGTGATGGGGATTGATGTGGTTTGAAACCTATTCGCAAACATGCAGTTTGAATTTTGATTTAAGTCCAAAATGTTGAGAGGGTAGAGGCAGAGAAAATACTATGTGATTACATTGTTTTCTAATAATTTTTGTCCCATGCATTTTCTACGCATGTGTGGAAAGCATGAGCAACAAGGAGAATTTTGTCTTCAAATGTCGAAATGCCAAAAAAAATGCCCGTTCCAAGTCACATCGCGTCTTCATGAGCCAACCAAAGAGTGGCGGCTTGTCAAGGTCCCCTTGGGTCCTCTTGCAATTCCACACAGAGGAGAGCATAATGGATCAAGGGGACAAGAAAAACTCCTGTGAGGGGAGGACAAACCAAAGAGGTTAAGCACCACATGGGTGAAGGACAGCCGTTGGAGCAGCAGGCGCAGGGGGGGAGGAGGAGGAACTGCCGCAACAACTTCCGCATCAACAACAAGTGCAATAGTTGTAGTTAAATGAGCAACACCAACAATAGTAGTCACAACAAGAGCCGATGCAACCACAACAACAACAACAACAACAACAACAACAACAACAACAACAACAACAACAACAACAACAACAGCAACAAGAGCAGCAGTCCGAGAAGCAACAGTCAAAGCAACGGCCGCGAGACAAACCACCATTGTCACAGGCATTTCATGCTAACAATCACTTCCAAAAATTTTCGATGGTGCATGAACAACAAAGAAGACGAGGGTGCAAGTAGGGTAGAGTGAATGGTGGGAGGGGGTATGGAGGAGGTCAATCGTACATGGTGACCACCCAAGTCGAGGGTCATGAGCGCAAGCAACAACAACAGGAAGCACGACAATGGTGCATAGCCATGATGAGGGCCCGTCACATGGAGCATCAATAAGTTAAACGTGGTAATTTATCCTTAGGTGTTGACTTGAGAACATGGATAATAATTGCAACTTTGCATTCACACACATTTTTTAGGACTTCTCTGAACATGTCATGCAGTTTTTGCTTGTTCTATTTGCAAACGCAACACATGCAACATGTTTAAACTTTAAGAAAATAGGCTAAAGAAGAAATTTAAACGTAAAACACAACAGAAAAAAAGTGTGGAGACTTCCATATAAAACTAGTTATTGTTGGTTAAAATTGAGATCCTACCAAGGCCGCAGCACACTGGCTGAGGAATTTTGGAAGCTTAGAACAAGAGTTCTCAAGTACAGAGCTTGATCTTTGGTCATTGTACCAAAACTAGCAGATATATGGGCAGAAACTTTGACTGCTGCAACGATGTTTGTAGATCACTCAAACTATGGATTTAGAATGAAATCAATGGCTTGTTGGAAAGCCAGAGAGACAGAGATTATGCTCTCCAAATTTTAACATCAATGGAGCACTATGGAGTACTTGGCACTTTGGCAACGTTACTGTGGTCAGAGGAGAGTTTGGAGCGGATAATTGACTTGGAATAGAAAATACACACAAGAGTGGTGCCTCATATGGCTGGAATTCCTAGAGTACATAGAGGCACAATTACACACCAAAACATAATTTCCCTAACCCTCCAAGATGCAGGTGAAGAACCTGGGATAGTTCGAATTTGTTCTTCACTGTTGTCATGCCCCTGGTCTTGCTGGAGTACCCCCATGTGCTGGTAGGTTAAGCAGTTACCCTCCAACACTAAAACATGCGACTCAAACGCCCTGTTTCAGTTGTCGCATCGCTAAGTTACGGTTCGCCGGAAGGGTGGTTCGCTAAGAAAACAACAAAAGCGCTGGACTTTCACTGTCCGCGCTCAAAGAGTGGCGAGCACACGTGTAAAGTGAAAATTGTCACAACTGAAAATTGCTTGCTTGAATTTTTTGACTTTCTGGTCAATCTCACTGAATCAGTGCAAAAACGTGCGTGGTTGTTTTGTCGGCACTCATACATGGACACTCCTTGTGCCCCATGTTCTCAAACTGTCCCCACTTGCGGTTTGATGCTCGTGCAAAAACTCAACAGCCGGGTTTGGCCGTTCATGTGTGACCGGTAAATCTGATGTGCCATCATTGTGTCGCACATTGTCCTTGCAAGGGTGCAACCTCAACAAACAAACAAAAGGGTTCTCTCACTCATTGAATTGCCAGCTTGACCACTGCCAACTCAACCCCCCCATTCCTTCTTTTTTTTTCTCTGGCTCTCTCACGTCGCCTTCTGCCGTGCGGTCAAGGAGGCCAGCGGGTTTCTCCACTCACCAACACTCCCACTTGGCAAACACACGCCGGCATAGAGAAAACAGTGTCATGTGCTAGGAAACATTCCCATGCCTTGGGAGCACCACATGTGCTTCTCCTTGAGAAGTGGCTTGGTCAAGGAATCTGCTAGCATCTTTTGCGTAGGGCAATACTCCAAATGAAATGCTCTCATCTCCACCTTCTCCCGCACAAAGCAAAGCTGGATGTCAATATGCTTTGTACGAACATGAAATGCTGGGTTCTTGGCCAAAACAATGCAGCTTTGGTTGTCGATGTTGAGGAACACCGAACCTGTGTTGACACCGACTTCACCAAGAAGACGGCTCAGCCAGATGGCCTCCGTTGTGGCATGTGTGAGGGTGATGTACTCAGCTTCTGTGCTGGAGAGAGCAACAGTCAGCTGCTTCTTGCTTCACCAGCTCACACACCCCTCTCTAAAGAGGAATGTGTATCCGCATACAATCCTGCAATCCTCCATATTCGATTCCCAATCTACATCGGTGTAGCCTTCCAACCTCCCATCCTTGTTGCTCCTCCCAAGGACAAGCCTCCAATCAGCTGACCCCTTGATGTAGGAGAGCAGATGCGTTATGGCAGCCCAATGTTCAGTAGTGGGGCCGCTCATGAACGGGATCACTACTCCCACTGCAAAGCCAATGTTGGGACGTGTGGGCACCATCAGGTAGATCAGGCTGCCCACCACGCGCCGGTACTCGGTCGACGAATCTGCTGCAAAGGCGAAGACGTCACCTTTGACCACCTTCGTTCCCATCGGCATTGGGGTTGATGCCAGCACACAACTGCTCATCTCAAACTTGTCGAGGATGCTGTTGATGTAGTGGGTCTGGTTCAACGTGATGGTGTGCGCGACACAGTCACGATCAAGCTGAATGCTGAGGACGAACTTGGCCTTGCCGAGGTCCGTCATCTCAAAGATCACCTCCATGACCTGCTTGAACTGAGTCAGTGGCTCAAGTGTACTTGCAATGATGATGAAGTCGTCAACATAGACAAGAAGGTTAAGCAAGCTCTCATTCTTTTCTTGCACATCGACACTGTGGTCGGCCTCACTACGTATGAAGCCATGACCGTTCAAGTGCTCATCCAACTTCTCATTCCAAGAACGAGGAGACTGCTTGAGACCGTACAACTAATTCACAAGACGACACACAATATGCTCTCCTCCCTCTTGCACAAACCCCTCAGGTTGTGTCATGAACACCTCCTCATTCAAATCCTCATTCAAGAATGCACTCTTCACATCCATGTGGTGGATTTTCCAATCTTGTGAGGTGGCATTGGAGAGAAGGGTGCAAGCGTAGCCAAACTTTGTAATAGGTGCGAAGGTATCATTGTAGTCAATGCCGTCCACTTGCGTGAAGCCCCTTGAATAGAGCCGTCCCTTGAAGCGGTCGATGGTGTCGTCCGGGATGTACTTGGAGCGGAAGAACCACTTGCAGTCCACCGTTCGGCGGCCTGCTAACTGCGGCACAAGCTCCCACGTATGGTTCTTTGCAAGTGAGTCCATCTCCTCTTGCATCACCACACGCCACTCTACTGAATGCTCACCATTCAAGGCCTCGATAACAGCTGTTGGCTCTTGTACGATTTGAAAAGAGCACGCTCTACTGAAGTGAGTTGGCGGCCTCACGGTACGGCCGCTTCGCGTGGAAGTGCGGCTCGGCACCTCGACTGCAATGTCGATGTCACTCTTTGTTGCTTCCTTCTCCTTCTTGTCGACATTGCTTGCCGTTGTGGCTGGAATTGGTGCCAAATATGCTGCTGTATGAGAGCTCGTGATGTCGGAGAGGCGCTTCACCTTGTTGCTTGCCCCTTCCTCTTGCTCCTTCATGGTCTCACGTTCCTACTTAGTATCCATGACACTTGGGAGGAGGGGCGGGAAGACTTCAACAGCTCCATCACAAGCTCCCACTTGACCCCAACCCTCTTTCTCCTCAAGCACCACATCCCGACTGATCACAGTCTTCTTGTTGCTTGGGTCAAACAGCCGGTATCCCATGCTCTCCATGTTGTACCCAACAAACATGCCTGGGCGGGTTTTGGAGTCAAGCTTCTTGTGCTTTTGGTCGGGGACGTGCACGAAGGTCTTGCACCCAAACTCCCATAGCTTTGCCGCCGACGGCTTGCGGCCCAACCACGCCTCGGCCAGTGTGACGTCGTGGAGTGCCTCTGTTGGAGAGAGGTTATTGAGGAGGGTTGCACTCATCACTCCTTCCCCGCACATCTCAAGTAGTACACTCCACCCGTGGAGCATGCTTCGGGCGGCCTCCATGAGGGTGTGGTTGCATCTCTCGGCAACGCCATTTTTTTGTGGGGAGTATGGAGTTGTCCTCTCAGCTTTGATGCTCGCTTATGTCAACACATGTTCAAAGGCGTTGTTGACGCACTCTCCGCCACCGTCACTGTGCAACACCTTGATGCTTGACCCCTTCTCCTTCTCCGCCCTTGCATTGAACTCCAGTAACTTGGTCAAGTACTCATATTTCGATGCAAGGAGGAAGACAGTGGTGAAGAGGGTGGCATTATCAATGAAAGTGATGAAGTAGAGAGCACCCCCCATAGTGCGCACACTCATTGGACCACAAAGGTCCGTGTGTACACTGAAAATTGCGACTCGAACGCCCTGCTGCGGTTGTCACGTCACTAAGTTGCGGTTCACCAAAAAGACGGTTCGCTAAGAAAATAGCTAAAGTGTTGGACTTGCGCTGTCCGCGCTGGAAGTGTGGCGAGCACACATGTAAAGTAAAAAAGTCACGATTGAAAATTGCTTGCTTGAATTTTCTGACTCGCCGGTCGATCTCGCCGAATTAGCGCAAAAACCAGCGGGGTTGTTTTGTCGGCGCTCGCACATGGGCTTTCCTCGTGCCGCATGTGCTCAGACTGCCTCCACTTGCGGTTTGATGCTCGTGCGTCAAATCAACCGGTAAATCGCAATCACTGTGTCACACATTGTCCTCGCAAGCGTGCAACCTCACCAAACAAACAAAAAAAGTTCTCTCACTCGTTGACTTGCCAGCTTGACCACCGGCAACTCAACCCCCTCCCCCTTCCCTTTTTTTTTCTATCGCTCTCGCACGTCGCCTCCCACCGCACGGTCATGGTGGCCGGCGGGTTTCGCCACCTTCACCCGCCAACGGTTATGACTATTTTCATATGCTCTTGGTTACCCAACGTTAGTTCATGTACAAAAAGTGTCCAATGTTGGGATTAAAAATGTGTGTTTCAGGCTTTGTTAGTGTTTTGGGGGAAATCAGTATTCATTCATGCTATTCTAATGTTGTTGTAGAAATAAATGAAAATTCTACATGATGTATAGAAATTTTAGGTTCATGTTTCACGCGGGTGACATGAGGAAAATGTTACGCATGAGGAACTCTCATGATGTATGGTTTTGAATGTCTCTAATTTAACTTAGAGTAAAGTTTCCCATTAAAACATGAAGTAATACAATGATCCGAGCTCGTGCCATACAATAATTATGTTACGTAGAAGACACTCTATCCACAATGAGGGGAAAAGCCTGCAAATATGAGTAATCTTGAGTGTTGAAGAGAAATACCATTTTGGTCCGATTTTTAGACAAGCATACAATTCTGTCCACTTGCGAAACGAGCAGATCAAAGTGTCCTCCTGAGCGCTCCCCGCTTTCTCCAAGTCCAAAATTTGGGCCCATTTGTCTCTGCACAAACACACAAAGACGCATGTATTTCATACAGCAATGACCATTTTTCACCCCGAGAGAAATGACATTGTAAACTAGAAGAATCCTTTTTTTTTTTGTTGCGAAATGGTGTGGATGACATGGCTTCCCGAACGAAAGGGGGAAATTTTTGTATTCTTCTTTGCCAGAGGACATTTCTGATGGGGAAATATTTGTCTGCTCATACACCATCGGACCATTTTTGTCTGCTTGCGTTGACGGGACAAATCTGCCTGCTCATCCAAGTGGACAGATTTGTCTCATCGTTTCGCAGTCGGACAGATTTGAGTGTTCGTTTCGAAACCGAGCCAAATTTGAATTATTCTCCCAGCCCCCCTCCACGTCTCCGCTCCTGCTCCCTGCAACCCGCGCCAGAGAACCTCTCGCCCTCGATCGTGGTCCTCTCCCTTCATCTAACCGCGAGGTCGCTGCCCACAGAGAGGGTTCGCCATGTCGTTCAAAAGGTGCTGAAGCCGTACTTGGGATTCGATGAATAAGAAGTGCCTATTGTCGCCACTAAACTCTTGACGTCATGATTGAAGCTTCGCCTTTTTCGGTAGCTCCTTCCTTTATACCTTTTGTTCCCTTGGAAAAATAGCAAAGCTGCCTGTCCGAGCAGGAATTCCGCCAGCATTTACAGGCCGATTATGCGATGAGGTCTCCATAATGGTCTCATTGTGGCCACTGAACCCGAACGGCCTACGCGGTCTCCAATACTTTGTCAGACAACTTCCGGCTCCTCCTCTGACCGGCGTCATGAAGGAACGTCAACGTCCAGGGGTTGGTCGCAAATTGTCTTCTTTACACAAGTGACGTCGTGAAAGCATACCATCGTTTTTTGTAAGCACGCCTCACAGAAGTCAGAAACAGAACGGACTGACCCGCTTCGTCACCGCCAATACCGTTAGCCAGTGGTCTACTATCATAGCATGTTTGCGTCCATACCTCATTGCCTTGGAGGGTCAAACCCGCGTCGATAGTGCAATGTATTTGAAACAAAAGTAAAAAAGTGCGGAAATGTTTGAGAAGGTCATCATAACACCTTTGAACCCTGAAAAATGATGACCTATTCACAAGCAGCCAAGCACATGAACGACGTGAATAGGCGAAGTTGAGTGGCGTCGATAGTCACTTCTTATTCATCGAATCCCAAGTACGAGGTGATTGCTCCATTCAAAGCCAGCATCGAGGACAACACAACTAGAGCATGGTTTTGAGAAGACACGCAAAAATGTCAGATTTCTGGCGGGGCACGGAAAAATGTCAAATTTATGAGGGGCACGCAAACATGTCAACTTTATTGTGGGGCACGCAAAATGCCATATTTTCGGAGGGGCACATAGAAATGTCAAAAACCGATCTTGCCACTTTCTGGAGGGGCACACAAAAATGTCAAGTTCGTCATGGTTGCGCCACATCAGCATTATGTTCATTGATGTACACTTTTCTAATATTTGTCACTTTTGTACTTTCTCTCGTTGTAAAAAATAGAAAACTGATCCTTTCGCAATGATAGAAGTTAGCAATTGAATTTTCTCACACGACAAAATAGGACCCAAACTTTGAGTTCTATTCTTTCTTGCTCGCTTGAACATGCTCTAGTGGACATTCACTACTGTTTCCGTTTTCTGAAAACACAGACATAGCATGGTTTATGAAAGGCCACACAAAAATGTCACATTTTAGATGTGCACACAAAAATGTCACCTTTTACAAAGAGATGCAAAAATGTCTTTTTTTTGGCACACAGAGCGACCTACTTTCTAAACATATTCCTCGATAATATTCCCAACACTCGGGTTGAATCAATGCTCCTCACACACATCCAAGAGTGTCCCAGAAACGATTAGAATTCTACTACCCAAACTTTTTCATGTAGCTTGTGTGGGGAATATCTTCCGTGTATGTTATCATACACGACCACTCATTATATTATTGTGGTTCCACACATAATTTCGTGTATGATTACATACAAGGAAGATATCCCCCTCACAAGCTACATGAAAAAGTGTGGGTAGTAGAATTATAATCGTTACAGGGACACTCTTGGATGTGTGTGAGGATCATTGATTCAACCTAAGTGTTGGGAATATTATCGAGGAATATGTTTAGCAAGTAGGTCACTCTGTGTGTCCAAAAAATGACATTTTTGTGTCTCTTCGTAAAAGGTGACATTTTTGTGTGTACATCTAGAATGTGACATTTTTGTGTGCCCTTTCAGAAACCATGCTATTTCTGTGTTTTCAGAAAAATGGAAACAAAAGTGAATGTCCACTAGAGCATGTTCAAGCGAGCAACAGAGAATAGGACTCGAAGTTTGGGTCATGTTTCTTCGTGTGAGAATACTCAACTGCTAACTTGTATCTTTGCGAAAGGATTAGTTTTCTATTTTTTACAGCAAAAAGTACAAAAATTGACGAATATTAGGAAAGTGTACATCGATGAACGTAATGCGAATGTGGCGCAACCATGACGAACTTGACATTTTTGTGTGCCCATCTGGAAAGTGACAGGATCGTTTTTTGACATTTCTGTGTGCCCCTAAAAAATGTGACATCTTTGTGTGCCCCACAAAAAATTTGACATTTTTACGTGCCCCTCATAAAAGTTGACATTTTTGTGTGCCCTGCCAGAAATTTGACATTTTTGCGTGCCTCGCCAGAAATATGACACTTTTGCGTGCCCTGTTCAAAACCCTGCTAGAATTGCGTTTTCCTCGCCAGTGTCCTCCCTCCCACACCTGTGACTGTTCTGTGTCGTTCTCCAACTCAGAATTTAGAAGTCAGATGTCAGATTTTCGAACGGGAAGTGGCTCGAACTGCTGACATGGCAACGGTCGACGCTGAAGTGTGCTTCGGCACTAGGTATGGCAAGCAGGAATCGATTTCCCTTGGAATGTCGACGGAAGTGACCCTCACTTCCGAAGCCATGTACGGTCTCCGTACACTTTTGGCTGCCGAAAGTCACTTTTTCCGCTGTTTTTTACGAGCCTCTTTTTGGTTCTTAGATTCAGAGCAAGAATGGAAGTGAGGTTTTAAAGATAAATTTTTATTTCATCCTACGGACATAGAACATTCTCTACGACGTCCAAAATTTCATGCTTTGAATTTGAATGTTCGAACTACGCGAATGCAAACCCCCCACTTGCGACTCGAGCGACTACCGGACCGCCTCCTAGGGCGAGCGCTACGACGACGGGCCACTGCACACCACCTATTTGTAGGGCGTAGTGTTGTTACTTGTCACGCAAGTCAAGCACTGCTACCCTCCAGCCTTGCATCATCCCTAGTGCCCTCTGACTCCTTCCTTTCACGCCATGGACCCGTCTACAAGCACCGTCTCCTTGTACGCGCAGTCACGGTCCATCAACGGACCGGCGATTCATGCCTCTCTGCCCAACCTGGAAGCTTCTCCGCCCCAAGACGACATGGCGCACGTCCGCACGTTGGAGGTTGAGCGGCGTCGATCGCGCCTCACCATGCGCGACGCTCAAGCCTTGGGCCGCATGCTCCGTCGTCTTCTTCGCGATGACGACGTCGTGGAGGCGGATGACGAGGTTGACCCCGCGCTGCGATACAACGTCCAACCATGTGTTGGCGGGGACCGTAATGATGCGGAACGTCGTGGAGCCCACATGCCACGTCCGCCAGTCCCGCTACGCGCAGGCTATGTGACTCTCGCGGCCCAAATGGAGGCCATGGAACATGTACTCGTTGCAAAGCCAGCGCCACTGGTGCTGGAGAGTGACAAGTCGGCACCCTCAGACACCACCATGGCTGGCGGCCTTGGTAAAGGTTGGTGGATGCCCGAAAGAGATGTCGCTCTACTGGAGAACTGTCTTTCTTTTGCTGATGTTAACCGTTCTACACGTGGGTGGATGGCCCGCATGGATGAGGAAGTTGCCCGGAAGCTTACATCCACTTGGGTGCACGCAAATCCTCTAACCCCGCTGCAGGTCAAGAGAGTCACCTTCAAAACATCGGCAAAGTGTGGCGCCATGCACGCAACCTCCTCAGCCATAGTGGCGTCCAGCTCAACCGCGAGTCGTGGCAGATTGATCTCCACCCGAACAAGTGGGCGGAGATCAAGCGTGCCACGCCCAAGCTTGGAAAGCTTCACGGCATGCGGTTGCCATGGTATGATGTTGCAACGAAGCTATTCTACCCCAATAAGGCGGCCGGGGACGTCATGTGCACAGATCTGGCACCACCAGCAGTACCAACAATACCTACCCCGGAGTTTGACATGGACGTGGCACCGTCCACGGATGATGACGGCGGTCGCCGCGTGCGCCGCAAGGCAAGCACCGAGCGACAGATTGAGAGGGCCGAGCGTGTGGTACGGGGAGCTGCGAAGCTGGAGTGCATGATCCGCGACGACAACCTTAAGACGCCGTGGGGCATGGCTGTCCAGATGACGGACAAGGATCCAGTGGTGCACAAGGAGAACAATCTACGTCTACTAGATCGCCTTTGCACCGACAACCTCCGAGAGCTATACGTGTACTCAACGGGATTTTTACACGAGCAGGTTGTCACACGTGTGCTTGGACATGACGTTGAGGTCGGCATCAAGTCTGGTGATGTGGAGCCGACCATACTAAATAGCATGCATGTAGGTGCTGGAGATGTTCAAGGTGAAGAGGAAGTAGTAGGTAGTGCCATGCCTAGTCCAGAAAAGGAGGGGGTGGGGGACATGCAAGAGGCAATTTAAGGTGTGGGTAGGCTCTTGGAAAATGAGGACTTAGATAATGAGGACCGCATTGACTTTTGAGAACGATGATACATTGTTGATACAAGGACATGTCAGATGAGTCACTATCATTTGAACTACTGTTAGATGTCTCCTCTAATGACTCATATTGCTCCCACATATGTTGTGCGATGACGTTGCGCAGCCATCTTGTCTGTGCCCTGCCATGATGCATGACGTCATTTGGTGCATGAACAACTCGGTCTGCCACATCCTCCAGGTTCAAACCTAAATTGTCAACCATAGTGATCATCTTGTGAAACATGAAACATACCAAAATGAGGTGACTCTGAAACTCATCATGGAAGTGTGGCATGCCGTGTAAAATCCTAAAACAAGCCTTCAATATGCCAAATGCCCGCTCGATGCATGACGTAATGCTTGCATGTCTCCTATTGAACAACTCCTCTTGGTTTTGAGGCCGCAACTAACCAGAGCCCTAGTCTTGCAAATGATAACGAACACCACGGTACGGTGGTATGATCCCATGTGTGTCGGGGAATGCTGCATCCGCCAGCATGAACTTGGATGATGGTAAGAAGAATCCATGACGTACGGCTGTTCCAAACATCCTTGTGTCATGGGCATTGCCCTCCCATCCCACGCTCATGTAGGAAAAGCATAGATTGTGATCACATGCCACATGTATGTTATGCGTAACTTGATGATGCCGGTTTATGTACGCCCCACGTCGGCTGCGACGCACAATGACGGGGACATGTGTGTCGTCCATGGCCCCCACGCAACACTCGAACCATGGGAGATAATCCTCTCGGCCGCTCCATTGCGGGGGCGGAACTGCGCCGGGCGATGGAAGTTGGATGATGCTTGAGGCTACCAAGACGAGCGCGTGCGCCGTATCACGGATGGCACGCAAAACAGTGGGTGCCCCACGTTGAAAGCGCTCCATGATTTGCCTCATGGTCATGTCGAAGCATACACACTGGAGGAACATGAGAATCTTCTCTTCCGCTGTCAAACGTGTTTCGCGCATGCTTGAACGTCGGCGTAGAAAAGATGTGATGGACATCCACGACGGATACGTCATGCGGGCCATGTTTAGAAGACGTTGGGGGTGCCCGTAATTCAACTCGGCCATCCACGCGGGACCGGGCAATGCACCGTTGAGCATGGGTCTTCATTGGAGACGGCGTAGTATGCGTGCAACAATGTCCAGTAGCAGCTCCCGGAGGAGACCGATGAGTTGCGCACGAAGCTCAATAGCCCGTCGGATTAGTGCTTGCCGGGCGGAGGCACGTGAACGGTGGGTATCCATGGTGGTGACGGGGGTAGCGACTACACGCACAAAGTACACGTACTTGGGACAAATAGACCCAAGCACTGGGGAGCCGGGGCGCGACTCGACCCCCGGTTTGCCGTTGGGAGTCGTCCTCTCGGTCCGTCGTTGCGAACCGGTCGGGACGCACCATGCCGAATCGCATTGTGTCAGTTAACGGGTCCCCGGTTCAAATCTGCGCAAATAGGAACGGCTACACTACCGAAGCATCCATTCGTACTCAACCCGCCAATTTCTTTCGGGTTTTGTGAAGGAACGGTGTTCGGATCCCGAATTTGACTTCAGAAGTGAATACAGTTCTTGGCGCGAAACATTAGTATTCGACTTTCTATTGCCAAACTTGAGGGTGCGGAACAACACATTCATTGTGTCGTCCGACACTCGTCGTTGCGGGATTGCTTGAGCGGCGCATGCGCGACATATCGTTGTGGAAGAAAATATCCATATACCCCGGGTTCAGAAACCAAACTCGCCAAACCCCTCGTCGCCAAAAAGTTGAGCATCGGTCGCCCCGCCTTTCATTTTTTGATCCCGAAAAGCCCCGTCTTCACTTTTTGGGTCACAAGAAACCCCGCGATGGCCCGCGGGGTAGATTGTTTGGCTACAATATACCCCGACATGAGGGGTATATTGTAACATCACAATATACC
Organism: Penium margaritaceum; assembly: GCA_023375785.1. Lineage (NCBI taxonomy): Eukaryota > Viridiplantae > Streptophyta > Zygnematophyceae > Desmidiales > Peniaceae > Penium > Penium margaritaceum. The sequence continues at coordinate 1,095 of SZWC01012452.1, read as the reverse complement.
CCGTTTCGGTATTGAGTCGTCTAAGGTCTTTTTAGCATTTTCCTATTTCTCGGAACACGTCCTAAGAAATAGACGGAAAAGCCTCTTATCTTCAGGTGTCGTATTTGAATTGCTCGCGTGTTTGTTTTTCAAAATCCCCCTCCCCAAATGACGTTGTGCAATGTATCCGCCCACCCCCCCTCCCCCGCCTTTTGAAAGGTCTCATTTACTTCAAAAAATGTTTGATAACAGTAAAATATTTGTATTGACAGATTAAAATGAAGTCGCAAAATGGAAATTTCTGGAAAATGACCATGTACCCGACGGGATACCTCGTTAGCGACACTCTGGCTGCGGGGCGTCCTGAAATGAAAGTTTAGAAGTCAGGGCTTATGGAGATAACAAGAGAACGATGTTGCACGCAAAGCGTGCATAGGGTTACATAGTAACATCACATTTCTTGTTGTATAAAGCAAGGACCACATACCGTACAAGCACATGAAAAGGTTCAAAATACATTTTTCACCCATCATTGTGTGTTTTTGTGAAATTTTCCGGTTTGAGATTGTGTTTGTGTTAAATACCTTTTTGCCCATGGTTCCGTTTCAGAAAATAGAGCAAAAGACAAACTGAGACTAGCCTAGGCTCACGAGTCAGAGGAAGCGACATGTGAGCCTAACCGTGTGCCTCGGCGCTCAAGTCGCCACTGTTGGGTGGGCCAAGCTCAAAATTCGATGTTCAAATGACACAAGGCACAAACGTTGCGTGCTAGGACTTGAACGAGGTCACCCTACGGATGACTATATTGTGTTTGTGTTACACTGCCTCCCCGAATTTTGTGTTTGTCTAAAATAGCCATGGGCAAAACTTTTATTATGTAGAAACAATTTTTTTGGTCAACCTTTCAAATGCTAGTATGGTACATTGAAATTCCTTTTATGTCTGTTTTTAATCAGAAAAGTCCATGGCATGAACATGTTTTAGTCTTTAGTCATTTTAAAATTCGTAATGCGCGTGCATCACTCTTTTCAAATTAGAGCTCATTATAATTTGAATCTATATTTATATCTATATCTATTTCTACATCTATATATATGACCATGTCTTTATTGATGT
>SZWC01012451.1:59516-72304 GCA_023375785.1 Penium margaritaceum | reverse complement strand
AACCCTGCTGTCACCCCTTCTGCTGTCCCTCCTGCCGCAGTCTCCCGCCAGCATGATTTCTTCTCCCAGCCTCCCGTCTTTTCTACTGGACTTGCTTTCTCTTCCTGGGAGACCCGGTTTAGTGCATGGGCTCAGGGAGAACGTCTTTGGGAATACTACTTCCCTGCCACACCTCCCTTCACCCCTGTCGCTGACGAGTCTGCTCGCGCTGTCCGCGCCCTTATTGCTGCTGCCCCTGAGACCCTCGTCGACGAGGTTGGCACTTACAATGCTAACCCCGCTGTTAAGCGTCTGGCTGACCCAGTCGGTGCATACACCATGCTTCGTCGACGCACGACACACGACAGTCACAGGTCAGGCAGCACAAAGTGCTGTCACCGTTCAGTTCAACACGTGCTTAATGCGAGCGGACGAGTCGGCCGACGCCTATTGGGCACGCGGGCTCAAGCTGCTTCGCGAGCTTGATAAGGCCGCAGCAGGTCAGCTGTCAGCAGTGCACACCATGGTCAACGGGTTAATCCCCGAGCTGTCTGACCTTCTCCGTGATGTCAAGGCAGACGAGCTGCAGCGTCTTGCCTCTTAGCCTATTCCACCCGACTCCCCTCCAGGCGTTGGTGCCCTCTGGGAATTTGTCGCTGATAGGCTTGCAGCGTGGTGGACAAGCCTCCAAAACAAGCGCCTTCATCGCACTGCAGTCGCAGGGGTGGCCGCCGTCTCCATTGCCACCTCCACTTCTTCCTCCGCTACTACATCGGCCTCATCTCCATCCTCTTCTTCCACCTCTACGGCCACGGCACTTGCCTCCCAGGGTCGTGGACGTGGACGCGGGCGTGGGCAAGGCAAGGCAAAGGGCAAATCTGCTGCGCCGTCTCGTGTTCCTGGTGAGGTGGTGTGCTGGAACTGTGGCTCCTCTGAGCACTCCGCTCGCAAGTGCCCTGCACCTCCTGACGACGTTCGCCTCGCACGCGCCATGCGTGCTCATTGGGCGCGCACCGGCGGACCCTCCTCTTCTTCTCCCAGCTCCAGCTCCAGCTCCCGCTCTACCTCATATGTCAGTTCCTCCCCAGCTCAGGCCTACTCCACCGCCGGTGTCACAGGCGTCCATCCGTCCGTCCTCTACCCTTGGGGCTGGCCGCCGCCCTATGGAGCGCCCGCCTTCGCGGGCCCACCTTCCTCGGCCTACGTCCCTCCTTCGTGGTTCGCCTCTCCCTCGAGCGCGCCTGCTCCATCGTCTACAACCTCCGTCGACAGCGAGCGCCAGCTGGAGCAGTCTCTCCTCCAGCATCTTCACCTTCGTGATCAGGGAGGTGAGAGTGTCTTCGTTGGCCAGAGGTTTTGCCTGTCATACTGACACCGTCCTTCGTGTGGACCCCCCCAGTCACGTCCTTGGGTTGCCATCCTCGTCTGTTCCGTGGGTCAAGCACTGGCAGTCTGTCGTTCTCCCTCGTTGTCTTGCTGCCTGTGCCTCATCCCCGCCCTCCGTCGGCACTGTTGCCACCTGTGGCGTCCTTCCCCATGTTCGTGTCTCTGGCGGCTTCTGGGTCCTCGACTCCGGAGCCACTCATCACATGACCTCTGTTCGGTCCGCTTTTGTCTCCTTGGGTCCTGTCGGCTCTGTTTGCTTTGTGCGCACTGGTTCTGGCCAGATCCTTCCCGTCCAAGGCGTTGGTGTTGTCCGTTTTGTCGGTCCCGGTGGCGTGCTGTTTCTGCCTGACGTTCTGTTCGTGCCTTCGTTGGAACTCAGCCTGCTGTCAGTGCCCCGCCTCGACGATCAGGGCATGGATTTCTCCGCTAGTCAGGGCGTGGGCACTGTCCGTCTTCGCTCTTCTGGTCGCGTCGTCTTGCGAGGGGTTAAGTGTGCCAAGCTGTATCGTGTTCCCCTTCATGCCCCCTCTGCACCCGCTGTTGGCTTGTCCCTTGCTCACGTCGCACCTTCCCTTTCTCCTGCTGATATCCAACTCTTGCATCGCCGTCTTGGTCATGTGCACACTGATGCTATCACTAGCATGCTTCGTCTTCAACCCGCTGTTGGCTTGTCCCCTTCCACCTTCCCTGCGCCATGCCCTTCTGACTGCCTGGACTGTGCCCAAGGCAAGATGCATCGTTCCCCCTTTGCCTCTTCGGACTCCCAGTCCGCTCACCCTCTCGATCTTGTTCATGCCGACGTCATGGGGCCTCTTCCCCATGACTTTCTTGGGGGGGTCGGACGTTACGTCCTGTGCCTTACTGACGATTTTTCCCGTTTCCGTTGGATCTTCGCTNGGGGTTTCTGAGCGTTGGAATCGGACCCTTGCCGATGGCGTCCGCACGCTTCTGTCTGAGTCTGGGCTCTCCCCTCTCTTTGCTTTTGAGGCCATGAGCTACATGACCTGGGTGTGGAATCGCGTCCCTCACGGCCCTCTTCCCCGCACCGTTACGCCCTTTGAGCGTTGGTACGGCTCTCGTGCTGACCTCCGTCTGGCTCGCGTCTGGGGTAGCATTGCGTCTGTCTGGCTCCCAGAGGATCTCCGCGACGGGAAACTCTCCCCGCGTGGACGTCTCTGCCCCTTCTTGGGCGTTTCCTCCCAGTCGAAAGCCTGGCGCTTCTGGGACTTAGAGCGCCAGCGCGTCGTTGAGTCCCGGGATGCCTTGTTCTTCGAGTCCGTGTTTCTCCGTGACCTCGATCGTCACTCGTCCGCTGCCTCCCTGCTTTCGCTCTCTCGGTTGCGGGGGGAGGTCGGCCCTGCAGTCCCATCTGCCCCTGCCGTCCCTGCTGCTATCCCGTCTCAGCAGCCTTCACCCTCGGAGCGTTCTCCAACGGCCGGCACTGGGACTCCACCATCCTCTGACGCCCCCCCTTCGGTGTCATCTAGCTCGCTTGGAGCTCTGTCATCCCCTGTGGCGTCCTCATCTGAGTCCTCATCCACTGAGTCCGTCTCTCTCGCACATTCCGCTGCGTCCCCATCCAGTCCACTCACTCCAGTCGTGCCTAGTCCACTCAGTGCTCATCCACGCCCTGCCCCCATCGAACCTTTTGTTCGTGGCGGCCGCCTGCGTGCCCTTCCCTCTCGCTCCTCTAGTGCTGCAGCGTCCTCTGTTCAACCTTCGCAGACCGCGTCTGGACAGTCCCCAGCGCTGCCCACTGGTATGGACGCCCTGGGCCTAGCCACAGGAGTTGTGCATCCCAACTCTGTTATTGGGTACACACTGCTCACATCTGAGCATGAGCGTGCGCTCGAGGCCGCCATCCTTGGGAGCATTGCTGAGTGCAATGCAACAGTTGTCGCCCCGCCACAATCGCCTGACCCGACCACTGTTCGCCAGGCACGGGTAGCACCCGACTACCAGCAGTGGGAAGCTGCCATGCGGGACGAGCTGAGAGCCCTAGATGACCATGCTGTATACGAGCTGGTCGATCTCCCACCAGGCCGCAAGGCGATCGATGCCAGTTGGGTCTTCCGTCGTAAGTACAAGCCTAACGGTGAGCTCGACAAGTACAAGGCCCGACTCACAGCAAAGGGGTTTTCTCAAGTCCCCGGCGTGGACTTTGACGAGACTTTTGCTCCCGTCGGACGCTACACCATAGCTCGAGCTCTCCTGAGCCTTGTCGCACACCACGACTGGGAGCTCGAGCAGATGGATGTAAACAATGCCTTTCTGCACGGTCGGCTGGATGAGGAGATTTACATGGTGCAGCCTCCAGGGTTCTCTGANGGCACCAGTCGAGTTTGGAGACTGCGAAAGGCCCTCTATGGCCTCAAGCAGTCACCACGGTGCTGGAACCAGGAGATTACCTCCACCCTGGAGAAAGGGGGGTATCGCCGGAGCACGGTGGATCCCTCCCTCTTTGTCACTCCACGGTTGGCGCCTTTTGCTGCCATCCTCGTGTACGTCAATGACCTGCTTATTGCGTCCCCGAGTCACGAAGCTGTGTCAACTGTGAAGTCCCTGCTGCAGTCCACGTACAAAATGAAAGACCTGGGTCCAGCTCGCATGTTTCTTGGCATGGAGCTTGAACGTGACCGTGCTCGTCGCGTTCTCCACGTTCACCAGGCCGCGTACGTCAGGAGCCTGGGGGAGCGCTTTGCCCCCTTGCTTGAGTCTGTCCCCACTGCCTCAACACCGATGACGCCCGCCGGGCAGAGGTTGTTGAAAACTCTGGACGTTTCAAAGCTGGGGGAGACAGTTGACGTGACTGACTACCTGCGAGTCATAGGGTCTCNTGTTGCAGCAATTGCGTGTTCCCATTCGCTGCATCACCTTGCGTTGTGACAACCAAAGCACAAAGGCTATTGCTGAGCATGATGGCATGCACCACACTCGCACAAAGCATATCAATGTGGAGCATCATTTTGTGCGTGAGCGTGTGGCTGCAGGCGATGTTCAGATTGTGTGGGTCGACACCCGACAGCAACGTGCAGACTTCCTCACAAAGGCACTTAGCAGCAATGTCTTCAAGGCAGCAATTCACGCTGTTGGTCTGTTGTGTCCTCGTGATCCTCCTGGTTGATCTGTTGTGCCAGTGCCCGTGTACAGTCTTGTGTCGTGTCACTTCTCGTGACGTCGGTGTAGTGCTTGTTGTACCATTGTGCAAGTCGGCCGTGGGTCATGGGGGAGTGTTGGGATTGTGTCAGTACCACACGGTGACCTCTGGCCTCGTTGCACACTCATCTCACTGACGCAGGTGACTAACTGGAGAGAGACAACTCTTGCTGGCTGCTACGCTGTGGTGGCATGACTTCACGGCGAGTCTCACAACCAGGCATCAGTACAAGTTTCACGGGACTCTGCCTTGCGTGCGTGTGTGCACACACATTTGCCTCGGGTTCACACACTCACCTGTTCTTTGACAGTTTTTCCCTCCACTGACCTACTTGACAGGTTGCAACTTTTAGTGGGTATTTTGGTTCGGTTCAGTGAACTCGGGTGAGAACGTGCAAGATCGAGCTCGCTGCTCGCTTGCTCGCTCTCTCCCACCTGACGGCTACCACTTCGGTGCGGGTTACCCGTCGTTCTGTGTTCGTTGTTGTTTACTCACTTCCAACTTCCACGCAAACCACCATTGTTGCTTGGTGTCTTCCTTGCACGGGCCCAGCTGCTACTTGCTTGTCTAGCGCAGCAGCTTACACGTAGTGCCCCATACAATCAACCAAAATAATTGTTTTCCTTCGACCATTCAAGCACCTAAATAATTCTGGTCTTTTGGACGAATCACTCTCAAAATTGCGAAATTCTATTTTCTCTACACACGGTTTCAGCTTCAGCAAACTGTTCTAAGGACTGCGGGCAGAACGTGAAACATCCACGTTCCACGCGCAATCCTGCGACGGTGGGGAAGTCACATGGACGTGGCAGGCTGCGAAACGCGAGACGAGTTGCGCGACTGCGTGCGGAGCGAGCTGCAAGATGCAGCTTCGCTCTCCCTCCTTGAAATTCGAAGACTTGAAAACCGAAGTTCTAGGGACAGACCAGGAACGTGAACGGGGATTTCGACCAAATTCAGGCAGCAAGAAAACCCAGGGGCTTTGGACGAAACAGGTCCAAAATTAGAAGGCTGAAAATTATTGTCAAATACAACAGTCCCTTAATTCAGTTAAAAAAAATTGTCGAATGTAAGGGGCAGTACGATAACTGATTACAGGTGAAGAATGAGCAACAATGGGAGACCCCTCCAAGTTCTAGCTCCTTCCCACTACTGTAGAACTTGTTACTCAGCTAACCAGCCAATCAGAAAATAGTGCTAGACCTCTTTTCTGGCAGGCAGGATTTTCTCGGTGAGCCCTTCTAAACGCCCAACAGTCCAAAACCCGGGCGTCGTCCGTTTTGCCTGAAAACTAGACCTTACCATAATACCGACGTTGCGAACGCAGTCGTGCGGTCAGAATCAGCTAGAAAAATAGCAGCAAAAAGTTATGGCTGCCCGAACCCGGGCAGTGCCTACGACGGTGAGTGACGCCAAACAGGGCCACACAGCAGGAGACACGGACCCTAGGCATAGCATGACGATGCAGACGCAATGCCACAACCACAAATAGAACAGAGTGCATAGAAACAGCATCTGCAGTGGCAGTGACCGCCTGCGGCTCGACCGCCGCGGAGGCCTGCCGATGGAGCTGAGCGCATCGCCGTAGGGAGGAGGCTTCAGCAAATGGTGCGTGGGCCTCAGCGCGCGTCGGCTCCACTGTGCGACACTCCAGCAGCGTCGAGTCTCGCTGTCAGTCATCTGCACGCCAATGTACACAAGCCGAGAGGACACAACCGAGTAAAATGAGAGATGCGCGAAAAGCCAACACTCCCCCATGACTCACATGCACAGTGCACATAAGCGGGCAGAGACACAGTCAACATCCAGACTCCCCAAGGGCAAGCAGAGACGCAGGCAGAGACAAAGAGAGCCACTCACAGACGCACGCCGACTGAACTCACAGCCTTCTTGAACGAGCCGCGCTTCAGTGCCTTGGTCAAGAAGTCAGCCAACTGCCATGTTGTCTCGACACACACAATGCTGATGCTGCCGGCACGCAACAACGAACGCGCATAGTGATACTCAACGTTGATGTGCTTTGTGTGTGTGTGATGCACGCCGTCATTGTCGTTGATGGCCATGGCGCTCTCATTGTCACAATGCAACGTGATGGATGCGACAGGCTGACGCAACTCGGACAGCAGACGACGCAACCACACACTCTCACACGCGCCTGAGCCAAGAGCCACGTACTCAGCCTCAACAGTGCTGCGTGCAATGCATCTCTGCTTGCCACTGCTCCAGGACACAGCTGTGCCGCCAATCAGAAAGATCCATCCTGTGCGACTCTTTCCGTCCGGACTGCTGGCCTAGTCACTGTCGGTGTAGCCCACAGCGACAACAGACGGCTGACGGCGGAACATGAGACCTCGCCGAGGATTCGAGACGACATAGCGCAGTACTCGGATCGTGACCTGATGGTGGAGGTGACGCTGCTCCTGAGAAAACTGAGCTAGGAGGTTGACGGCGAACGCGATGTCTCAGCGCGTCCTCGTCGCCAGGATCATCAGTGACCCGATGACTCGCAGGTACGTGGTCACGTCCACTGGCTCCCCCACAACGGCTGGCTTAGAACTCTTCAGTTTCACCTGGCCATCGGGTGACATGGGTGAGGATGCGCTCGGCACGAGTGGCAGGTCCTCGGCAAAGCGAGTGGACAGAGTCTGCACATAGGCAGCCTGATGGACATAGAGGATGACGTGGGAGCGATCATGCTCGAGCTCCATGCCCAGGAAGACTCAGGCAGACCCGAGATTCTTCATCTGGTAGGCGTGCAGCAAGTCCTTGACACGCTCGATGGCAGCAGTGTCTGGCGACGCAATGAGGAGATCGTCGACGTACACCAAAACAGCAGCGAAGGTCTGGCCTCGCGGAGTGACAAATAGTGCAGGGTCCGGGGTGCTGCACTAGAGCCTGCCAGGAAGGAGTGTACTGCTGATCTCCTGGTTCAAGCACCGAGGCGACTGCTTCAGGCCATAGAGGGCCTTACGCAATCGCCACACTCTCCCGGTGCCATCATCGAAGCCTGGTGGCTGCACCATGTAGAGCTCCTCACCTTCCAGTGAACCATGGAGAAAAGCGTTGCTCACATCCATCTCATGCAGCTCCCACCCATGCTGGGCGACTAGACTGAAGAGCGCCCGGCTAGTGGAGAACCGGCCAACTGGGGCAAAGATCTGGTCGTAGTCCACCCCAGGAACCAGGGCAAACCCCTTTGCTGTAAGGCGGGCCTTGTATTTGTCCAAGGACCCTTCAAACTTCCACTTGCGCCGAAAGACCCACTTGGCGCCGATGGCCTTCCGACCTGGGGGAAGGTCAACAAGGTCGTAGACATGGTGCTGTCGGATGGCGGCAAGCTCATCGGCACAGGCAGCGTCCTAGTCTGCAGCCTCAGGAGAGGCTCGTGCCTCGCGCAAGGTGGCTGGGTCCTCCGGGGGTGCTGTGGAGCGAACTCAGAGAGCGTGTGCCTCTCGAGCCCCAGGTGGGATGCGCGCGAGTGTGGCCACGACAGCGTGCCGATGCTCGTGATGGAGCATGGCGTAGCCCAATGGGGAGCCCGGGTGCAGGTCTGCAATGATGGCCGAGGTGGTCAGGCCGAGGGCCTTAGTGCCAGGGTCCCCACTCACGACTGAGGGAGTGGAGGAGACACGTGGAGCCACGGGGGGTCGAGGCGCCACGGAGCGCGGTGCGACGGTCTGCGCGCTCACCGACGGCCTCGGTCGGAGGCTGCCGCCTGGGCCACGTGTGTAGCGTGGCAGGGCAGGCGATGGCACTGAGTTCGCCGGGCCAATGGAGGCGGACGGGGGTGCTGGCCCGGAGGGACCAGCGGACGCGACTAGGGCTGCCGGCCCGGAGGGACCAGCGGATGCGGCTGGGGCTGTCGACACAGAGGGACCAGCAGACGCGACAGGGGCTGCCGGCCCAGAGGGACCAGTGGACGCGACTGGGGATGCCGGCCCAGAGGGACTAGCAGACACGACTGGGGCTGTAGGCCCAGAGGGACCAGCGGACGCGACTGGGGCTGCCGGCCCAGAGGGACCAGCGGACACGACTGGGGCTGCCGGCCGGGACAGACCAGCGGACATGACGGGGGCTGGTGGCCCAGAGGGACCAGCGGACGCGACTAGGGATGCCGGCCCGGAGGGACCAGCGGACACGACTGGGGCTGCCGGCCCGGAGGGACCAGCGAACGCGACTGGGGGTGCCGGCCCAAAGGGACCAACGGCCGCGACTGGGGCTGTCGGCCCGGAGGGACCAGCAGACACGAGTGGGGCTGCCGGCCCGGAGGGACCAGCGGACGCGACTGAGGCTGCTGGCCTAGAGGGTCCAACGGATGTGTCACCCGGAAGCGGTAGGATGGAGGACGGACTCACCACTCCCCCACGCGACGGGATAGACACGGACGAGCCGGAGCGAATGAGATCGCGAGGAAACAGGTCCTCGAAGAAGAGGGCATCCCGGGACTCGACAATGCAGTGCCGGGAGGGATCCTAGAAGCGCCAGGCCTTTGTCTGACGAGAGACCCCAAGGAAGGTGCAGGGACGTCCACGAGGGGCGAGCTTGCCGCCTTGCTGTGGGGCGGGCAACCATACAATGGCCACGCAACCCCAGACGCGAGCGGGGCCGAGGTCAGCGCGCTGACCGCACCAATGCTGGTACAGCATGGACTGGCGGGGTAGGGGACCGTGGGGAATCCGGTTCCAGACCGAGGGCATGTAGGCCATGGCTTCAAAGTAGAAGCCCTCGGAGAGACTGGACTCGACCCGCATGGTGCGGACGGCGTCGGCCATGGTATGGTTCCACCGCTCGGAGATAACATTCTGGGCGGGTGTGTAAGGCGCAGATGTCTCATGCTGGATCCCGCGGGAGGCGAGGAAAGTCGTGGCCTCACCCATGTACTCGCCACCGCGATCGGAGCAAAAGCGGCGAAGGGAGTGGCCACACGCGCGCTCCGCAAGGACAAGCCAGTCTTGGATGGCACGAGCGACATTGCCCTTCTACCGAAGGCAGAAGACCCAGCGGTAGCGAGAATAGTCGTCCGTGAGGGTGAGGACATAGCGGCCATGCTCGCCGACGGACTCGGTAGGGAGATGACCCATCACATTCGAATGGACAAGGTCGAGAGGCTCGGATGCACGAGAGGAAGACAAGGGGTACGTGGACCGGTGCATCTTCCCGTGAGCGCAGTCAATGCACTCAGTGGGGCATGGGAGAGGGAAAGTCTCCGGGTCAAGGCCCTTGGCCGGCTGGGTGTGGAGCATGCTGTATACAGCGGCAGAGTGGACGTGGCAAAGGCGGCAGTGCAAGAGGCGGGTGTGCTGAGGAGAAAGCCTACTGGTGACAAACACGTGGCCTGTGGTGGCCGACGGGGAGGAGACGGGACAAGAGGAGAGGCGAGGAGCATGCCACAGGTTGCCACGGGCGGTGGCATGCAGTATGACAAGACCAGACGGACGCAACGACACACTGCCAACACCACACGAGTGTACAACGTCCATGCTCATGCGGTCAAGGGCAGTGACGGACAGGAGGCTGAGCTCGAGACCAAGGACGAAGAGGACATCGGTTAGAAAGGCGTCACCGGCAGGACCACGGAAACGAACGACGCCAACACCACAGACAGGCAACACCTGTCCGGAGCCCGTCTGGACACCGGAGACATCGCCTATAGGACCAAGCATACTAAAGGCCTCACAAGAGGCCGTCATGTGATGCATGGCCCCGGAGTCGATGATCCAAGTCTCAGCAGGGTCCTGGACAGGGGTCGCCAGATTGCTCATAGTCACATGGCAACAAGCAAGGGATGCGAACGCGGTGGAAGGAGGCACAAAACGAGCCTGCCAGTCGTCAAGCCACGCAATGTCGTCATGGAGAGAGGTGAGAGAGACCACGGGAGACGATAAGGTAGACATGGAAATGGGACACGACCGCAGCTCAGCCTCAGTCATGCAGGGCTCGGGAGGAGAGCAGGAGGTGACGCAACTCGCACTTCCCTTGGGAGGAGGGCGAGGCAGGCCGAGCTGGAGCGCGATGAACTGCTCCAGCTGACACTCACGGGAGGATGGCCCCGGAGTGTAGACAGAGTGTGGAGTGATGGTGCCAGAGCCCGGGTAGGAGGAGGACTGAGCCGGCAAAGGAAACGGAGGCGCCGACGGTTGCGGATGGTGCGGCTGCGGCGCTGGTGTCTACTGGACTGGCGAGGCGACCGGAGTGGTGGAGCTGCTGGACGATGTCAAGGCATCGGAGCCGACGACAACTACGGCGGTAGAGGCGAGACGGCGCTCTCGCTGGCAATGCATGGTAGCGATGACGCTCGCCTCGTCCGTCGCTAGGGGGCACGCATACCACCCGTGCCCAGGCTGGCCACAGTTGTGGCGGACCGAATCACCACTGACGGTTTTGGTCGACGATTGCTGCTGTTGACCCTTGCCCTTCTTGTACCGACGCTTCTTCTTCCCCGACGACGAAGAGCTGGAGGAGGTAGCTACGGCGGGGAAGGCGATTGCCACGGAGGCGACAGCAGGGAAGGCGAGGGCCTCCGTTTGTTGGAGGTGGGACTCTAGACAAGATTCCTCAAACCGGAGGAAGAGCTCGTACGCCCAAGGCATGAGGGTGCCCTGGGCTGCCATGGTGGAGAGGACGTCCTGCGGGTAGTGAACGAAGACGTCTGTGTATGCGGCGGTGGCACCGTGCTTGATGCTGAGGAGCACGGCCAGCGGGGGTGGTGCTGAGGTGTCGAGGCACCGAAGGATGTCCTCCGCCCGTTGCCAGTAGGTGGTGACAGTCTCGGTCTCCCCCATGGGCAGGGAGTTAAACTCCCGCAGTAGATGGTTGATCTCAATATCGCTGGATAGGCGATGGGGGCGAGTGAGGATGTGCCATGCGGCAGCAGGGTCTGGGGTGGCGCCACTGGTGACGTCACCGAGGAAAGGCTCCAGGGCCAAGCGGGAAGCCAGAGGGGTGACTGGCACGAGGGCACGTACGGCGCGACCAGCGTCATACAACTGGTTGGCCTGGGTAGTGTCGTACGGGTGGCTGTAGTATGGCCACAGGCCCTCATTCTGTGCCCAGATTTGGAAGGTGAGCTCCCAGCTCCGAAACTGTTGGCCGGCCTGAAGGGGCGGGGGCGGCGTCTCAAAATCCTTCTGCCGACGGCCGACGCCCAGAGTGGGGCCAAGGATGGAGATCGTCGTCTGCCGCTGGCGCTGAGAGTGCTGCTGCGCTAGGTAGTGCGTGGCGGCGGACACAGCGAAACCAGCATGTGCATGAGGAATGAATGGCGGCAGTGTAGTGATGGCAGTCTGGGAGGCCAATGGCTATAGTGCTGCAAGCTGCTGCGTCAAGGCAGCGAGCTCTTGCTGAAGGGCAGCCAGGGGGTCATGGTTGCCGGCGACAACGCCGGTGTGCTACTGTTGCTGGTGCTGCTGCTGCTGCTGCTGCTTTTGCTCCTGCAGCTGCTGCACAAATGGAAGGCTGGGGGTCCCCCCAACAGAGGAAGGCCCCTCACTAGGACTGTCAGTCATGGCGGATTTGTTACCCCAGTGTGTTTTTTTTCTCTTTGTGTGCTGCCAAGGTTAATAAGGACGTCAGCCCAGAACGGCTGACGTCACCAGCCGGGCTGTGGAGTTTCTTCCCCTTCCCTTTCCTCTCCTTTTGCCCCTTCTCTTTGTGTTGATGACGTCAGCAATGACGTCAGCACTGATGTCAGCGGAGGGCTGCTGACGTCAGCAGCAGTAGTTGCTGCAGCTGCTACTGCTCTTGCTGATGTTGCTGTTGCTACTTCTGCTATTGCTATTGCTGCTGCTGCTACGGCTGCTGCTGTTGTTGTTGCGGCTGCAACTGTTGCTGCTGCTATTGCCGCTGCTGCTGCGGCTGCTGCTGCAGCTGCTGCTACGGTTGCTGCTGCTACTATGCGCTACTTCAACTGTTGCGGGATAGGGGGATTTTCTATCTCTCCCCTTCTTTCTTTTCTTTTCCTTTTTTTTCCTTTTTCGCTCCTCACAGCTCGCTGTGAGCAGCGAGTTGCGAGCAGCGAGCTCGCTGCTCGTTGCTCGCTCCTCGCAGCAAGCAGCAATCAGCAAGCTCGCTGCTCGTGGCTCGTTGTTCACAAGGAACAGCGAGCTCGCTGCTCGCTGCGAGCAGCGGGCAGCGGGCTGCGGGTAGCTGCGGCTGCTGCTGCTGCTGGTGGCTGTTGCAGCCGCCGCTGCTAGCTGTTGCTGGCCGCTGCCGGCTGCTGCTTCCTGCTTCAGCTGCTGCCGCTAGTTGCTGCTACTGCTGCTGCTGC
>SZWC01012451.1:41063-59455 GCA_023375785.1 Penium margaritaceum | reverse complement strand
CGTTGTTCACAAGGAACAGCGAGCTCGCTGCTCGCTGCGAGCAGCGGGCAGCGGGCTGCGGGTAGCTGCGGCTGCTGCTGCTGCTGGTGGCTGTTGCAGCCGCCGCTGCTAGCTGTTGCTGGCCGCTGCCGGCTGCTGCTTCCTGCTTCAGCTGCTGCCGCTAGTTGCTGCTACTGCTGCTGCTGCAAGCTGCTGCTGCTGTCGGCTGCTGCTGCGCACAGTTGTTGCTTGCTGCTGCTGCCACTGCTTGCTGCTGCTGCAAGCTGCTGCTGCTGCAGGGTGTTGCTACTGCTTCAGGCTGCTTCTATCAGCCACTCCTCCTGGATGACGTCGCTGCCTGCATCGTCACCAAGAAGCGCCCAACGTGGCCTGTCGCTCACCTCCTCACGTCAAACGTGGGGGTCAGCGCTGCCGGAAAAATTCGGCAGCATTTCCCCTGGCCCAATGTCCGTGGGGAGATTTCTGACGCCGCCACCAGGCAGGTCAATGCTGTCAGAAAAAATCCGGCAGCATTTCCCTTGCACTTGCGCGTATGGGGTTCCGCCGCCGTTGTCTGGCACCTGTACGCCAATCTTCTGCTGTTGTTGCTACGCTCTGGCTCTGATACCAAAAAGGAAACGCTATGCAGCAGGTTAGGGCAGCAGCGTTGTTGATGTAGCGTGCGGGCTTCCACACTCGTTGCTTAAATCTGCTGCCCCCTCAGTCTGCTACTCTGGAGACTAAGTCTGGAAGCTCTGGATTTGTTACTCAGAAACGCGCGCGCCGGTGTTAGCGTCAGAAAGCAGTTGAAAACTGGAAGTAACTGATTACAAGTGAAGAATGAGCAACAATGGGAGACCCCTCCAAGTTCTAGCTCCCCCTCACTATTGTAGAACTTGTTACTCAGCTAACCAGCCAATCAGAAAATAGTGCTAGACCTATCTTCTGGCAGGCAGGGTTTTCTCGGTGAGCCCTGCCAGACGCCCGACAGCCCAAAACCCGGGTGTCGTCCGTTTTGCCTGAAAACTGGACCATACCATAATACCGACGCTACAAACGCAGTCGTGCGGTTAGAATCAGCTAGAAAATTAGCAGCAAAGAGTTATGGCTGCCCAAGCCCGGGTAGTGCCTACGACGGTCAGTGACGCCAAACAGGGCCACACAGCAGGAAACACGGACCCTAGGCATAGCATGACGATGCAGACGCAATGCCACAACCACAAACACAACAGAGTGCATAGAAACAGCATCTGCAGTGGCAGTGACCGCCGGCGGCTCGACCGCCGCGGAGGCCTGCCAATGGAGCTGAGCGCATTGCCATCGGGAGGAGGCTTCAGTGAACGGTGCGTGGGCCTCAACGCGCGTTGGCTCCACCGCACGATTATCCAGCAGCGTCGAGTCTCGCCGTCAGTCATCTGCACGCCGATGTACACAAGCCGGGAGGACACAACAGAGTATAATGAGAGTTGCCCAAAAAACCAACATGTTCTACTCTCTCATCACATTAGTTTCCACTATCCATAGGTTGCTACAGACGAGAGAGGCAAGAAACAGCCATGGATGCTCGACGGGATTTCACAAAAAATCTAGGAGCAACAAGTGAGTAGTCACAGACATGAGAGGTGCTAGGTGACGGGTAACGAGAGAGCAAGTAGCGAGCTTGCTCTAGCTCGCTACCCTCGAGCTGTGGGTGATCGAACTACTTGTCCTCAAGTCAAGAAATACATCCTCTCAAGCATGTCAAGAAATTAGAAAAGAACAAGTTGTGGGTGGGCACCCGGCTCAGCGGACAAAAACATCAAGCACGAGTTGGCGGCATGTGAGACTGAAGACGTGGTTTGTGGCCATGTGAATGCAGGAGTGCATAGTGGTCAAGGGACGTGTGAGGTCATGGAGAAAGACAAACTCGAAGAATAAGGCATTACGGGACTCAATGACGCGCTGGCACTCTAAGTCCCAGAAGCGCCAGGCCTTGGACTAGGCAAAGACACCCGAGAAGGGGTAGAGGCGACCACGCGAGGAGAGCTTTTGGTCGCGCAGATCCTTAGGTAGCCAAACGACGAAACGCAGCCCAAGACCCGAGCAAGGTGGAGGTTAGCACGAGTGCCATACCAATGCTCAAACGAAGTGACAGTGCAAGGGAGAGGACCGTGTGGGACACGGTTCCAGACCCAGGTCATGTAGCACATGGCCTTAAAGGCAAACAAAGGAGAGAGGCCAGCCTCGAACAAGAGGTGCGAACACCATCGGCAGGTGTCCGATTCCAACGCTCAGAGACCCCATCGTGTTAGAGTGTTTAAGGAGCCAAAGTCTCAAGACACATCCCTTTGGACTCAAGGAGTGAAGCTGTGGGTCCGAGGAAGTCACCGCCCCCGGTCACTGTGAAAAACACGCAACGATCGCTGACACAGTGTTCAGCTTGCACCAACCATGACTCAATGACGGCGCAGACATGGCTCTTCTAATGTAGAGCAAAGACCAAGCAAAATCGGGAGAAGTCATAAGTAAGGCAAAGAACGAAATGACCGACCCCCACAAGGAACTCGTGAGGTAGAGGACCCATGACGTCAGCGTGGACGAGGTCAAGGGGATGGGAGGACTAGGAGTCTGACGAAGCAAAAGGAGAGCGATGCATTTTTCTCTCGATAGAATCAAGACAATCAGAGGGATAAGGTCAAGGAGAGAGACCAACAGCGGGTTGGAGCTTAAGCATGCTAGTGATGGCGTCAGTGTGCACGTGACCAAGGCGATGATGCAAGAGTTGAATAGCATCAAGGGAGAGAGAGAGTGTGCAACAGGGACGAGGGAGGACCCAACAGAGGTGGCAGAGGGGGCAAGGTGGGGAACACGGTAAATCCTGTCACACTTGACACCGTGCAAGACAACGCAATTGGAGGGACAAAGACGGACCGTGCCAACACCCTGACTGGCTGAGAAATCCATTCCCTACTCATTTAGTGAAGGCACTGAGTGCAGGCTGAGCTACAAGGACGGCACATACAGAATGTCAAGAAGAAGCACCACACCGCTGGGGCCAACAAAGCGGACAACACCCACGTCCTGGATGGGGAGCAACTCGCCGGATCCAGTCTACACAAAGCAAAGAGAGTAGGCGGGACCCAACGAGACGCAGGCAGAACAGATGGACGTCATGTGGTGGGTGGCTCCAAAGTCAAGGACCTAGAAGCCACTGGAGACACAAGTGCGAGGGAGGACACCACAGGTGGCAACAGTGCAAACGGAGGGAAGAGACAAAGAACACAAAGCAAGACAGTAAGGAAGAAAGACAGATTGCCAATGCTCGACCCACTGGACAGACGTAGACAGTGAACAAAGAACATGGCTGGGGGGGTCCCCACGAAGATCATAATCAGTCTCACATGCAAGACCTCTGACCAACGAAGTCACACTCTCAACTCCCTGATCGCAAAGGTGACAGGCTTAGAGAAAAGACTGCTCCAGCTCGCGCTAGCCGTCAACCGAAGGTGTAGACAACAACAGAGCGTACCCAGAGGAGGGAGGATACGACGGAGGCGCGACGTAGTCATGCGAGGGAGGGCCTACGTAGAAGGGCCCTCCGTAGGGTGGCAGCCATCCCTAGGGGTACTTGACTAACGGAGCAGGGGGAACACCAGTGGTGGAGTAGACTTGGGCTAAGGATGAGCTGATGGACCGGGAGGTGGTGCAGGAGCTAGAGTTGGAGCTGGTGGCGGAGGAGGAGGAGGAGCCACCAGTGCGCGCCCAGTTAGCACTCATGGTGCGTGCATGACGAAGATACTCAGGGGGCATGGGACACATACAAGGAGAATGCTTGGACGATTCACAGTTCAACAAGACCACCTCACCGGGAACACGAGATGGTGTTTTGTCCTTGGCGTTCCCCTTGCCCTGGCCACGACCGCGTCCATATCCACGGCCCTGTGAGGCAAGAGATGTGACAGTAGAGGTGGAGGATGAAGATGAGGTGGAGGCGGATGCAGAGGCAATAGAGGGAGAAGAGGAGGCAATGATAACAGCGGCATGCCGGCCACTATTGTACTGTGGAGGCATATGTTCTGGAGGCTAGTCCACCAGGGAGCAAGACGCTGAGCTGTAAAGTTCTGAAGCGCACCAACACCAGGCAGGGACCTGGGAAGTACAGGCTAAGAGGCAAGACGCTGCAACTCATCAGCCTTGACGTCGCGGAGAAGGTCAGACAGTCCGGGAATCAACCCGTTGACCATGGTGTGGACAGCTCACAGCAAACCCAGGGCAGCCTCGCCAAGCTCGCAAAGTAGTTTGAGACTGTGGGCCCCATGAGCATCAGTCGTTTCATCCGCACACATCAGGAGCGTGTTGAACTAAACGGTGAGCACACTCTGGGCTGCCTGACCAGCTAGTGTAGTGCGACGACGCAGCATGGTGTAAGCACCGACCGGGTCAGCCAGACGTTGAACAGTAAGGTCAACATTGTAGGTGCCGACATCATCGAATAAGGTCTCTGGTGTAGGAGCAATAAGGGAACGAACGGTGCAAGCAGGTTCAGAGGCAATAGGGGTGAAAGGGGCAACTCTCGCAAAGTAGTACTCCCACAGACGTTCCCCCTGACCCCAAGCGCTGAAGCTTGTCTCCCAGGAGGAGAATGCGAGTCCAATTGCCAGGACTGGAGGCTGGGAGAAGAAGTCATGCTAACGAGTAACAGCGGTGAGGTTGGCAGCGGTAGCGGTGTTTGCGGCAGACAAGGTGGCAGAGGTGCTAGAAGTGGATGGAAAGGATGCGACAGCAGCACTGGTGCCAACAGTAGCAGCAGTAGAAGGGACTGAAATAGCAGGGAGGTGCTTCAGCACATTGGCGGCGACCTCATCAGCGAAGGCCGCGCAATTATCGCTCGCAATCATGAGGTGATCTTCAGCCTCTTGCTGAGCCTCGCGAGCAAGGTTTAGCTGAAGTTGCAGGTCAGCTATGACTGACTCGTCGTCACCACGCATGGTGACCGGCGACGAGGTCTTGCCTGAAAAAAACTGGCAGAGTTTCTCCAGCCCCATTGGGCGTGGGAGAATTGGAAGTGCCCAAGGCATGTTGGAGTTTTTCTGCAGGGCAACCCGACCCCGGTCAGACACGCAAGCCACTACACAGAAGAGAGAGGCAGAGAACCAGTAGAAGAGGCAGGTACACAGAGAACCCTCATGCACCAATAGGAGATGAGGAAGTGTGGAGAAGGGCAAGTGGAGGAACAGCAGCAGCTGCAGCAGCAGAGAGGACAGACATTGTGGACGCAACTGGCACCACTAGGACTAGAACACCGGTGGTAAGAGCGGCCCCTATGGTATTGATTGCTGCCGTGATGGAGATAGCAGGCGTGATGTCGATGCTTAGTCGACAAGCGACCAAATTGTGGCATGTACAGAGCGCACCATATTATGCCGGCGGTATCCAATCTGGGGCATTGTGGCCATAATCAGCTCCTGTTTTCTGCCAACCTTCCCTTGGCTTCATCTCCACCCTGTCTTGCTTTCATCCAGGCCAGTTATCCAGGCCAGTCCTGTGCCCCCCCATCTTGCCTGGTCGTAGCACAAGGTCACCGTGGCAGGCATGTGCTTCGATGAACATTACCTGCAAAGACAACAGTTTTACTTCTGTTTTGTTTCGTTGTATTTCCGGTTTTGGTCTCCCCCACTGGTAGATATGACAATGCGTCATCTGCATTTCGCCAACCAAGACCATTTGCTGACTACTCATAGTCTCAGTTGGTCATTCGAGTACATGCGTCTAAGTCTGTGTGTTTGCAGCATGCGGCACTGCAGCGTTCAGCTCCAAGGCAAGCAGAAGCTTAGCAGCCATGGTGGTGTCGTGTTTTGCGCTCTTCTGCTCGTCTACTTCTTGACCAAGAGGTGACCCAAGCACCACTGCCCACACGGTGGTGTTGGTGGTGGGTCGCAACTGAGGAGGAAGAAGTGGGCTGAGAGCAGCTGTGGAGTGTGTGTACTCTCCAGGCGTCTTGACCATGTGCATAGTTGCAGCTTTGTTTCTGTCGTGAGCAGGTTTTTTTCCATCATGCGTTGTCACAGGCTCTACTGTGCCCACATGTTTTGTGCAGTCTCTAGGCTCCGTTCTTGGTTAAACTTGTGCCTTGTTCTCACTCCTGATTCCATGGTCAAGAGCACGTGCATTTGATTAATGTTTTAGAATAGAAATAGGCTAGCATGGAAACTATTGAGTATATTTTGAAGTTAACAGAGACTAAACATGTTACATCTATGATACTATCTTTCCTGAAAACAAAGTACAATGATCCACTGAGAACAAGCAATCTAACAAGTGCATAAATGCTAGTTGACTTCTCAAAAGAGAAGATAATAGAGGAGGGGTAAACATACATAATGAATTGCATAAAAGTGGGATGATTAACTATACCTCAGGCAGAAAAGCAAATGTCTACAAAGGAGTTTCGCGTAGGTGAGCAGGTGATGCTGAAATCTGCCAACTTGCAGCTGATAGGAATTGGGAGCCCGAAGCTCAAGCCGCAATTGATGGGTCCATTCCGCATTCTGGAGAAGAAGTCAGTTGTTTCTTTCAAGCTGGAGTTTCAAGCTCACTACACCATCTACCTAATTTTGTCATCTCCTTGCTTTGTGCCTATTGTGGCCCCACCACCTTCTTCCAAGTTCGTGGAACAGCTCCACCTCCTACTATTCGGATTGAAGGAAGTGAGGAGTTTCAGGTGGAGAAGATTTTGGTGGACCGCCAGAGGAGACGTCGGCACGAGTTACTGGTGCTCTAGAAGGGTTACCCAGCCAAGCACGACGAATGAGAGCCAGACGCTAACATCAAAATTGGAGGGTCCAACACTAGTCTCTAGGACTATCTCAAGGGGGATGCCGCGCCTTCGACAGAAAGGTGAGTTTAACCAGGTGTCTTGTTTTTCGATCATACTCGGAGCCTTGGCCAAGTTTCATGGGCAACTAGACTTTTTTCCATCTTTTGGAAATTCACCTCGTGGTCGCGGTCCGCTCAACTACGGACACGAGGCAAAGGAGGGGAACAAAGAAAGTGAGCAAGCCAGTATGCTTCACATGCCAGGTGCATATTTTGCTTGCAAATTTGCACACACAACTTGAGGGTTGCTTCATTCTCTCAACGAGCAGAGTATGGAATACCCACTGAGGGGCCCTCTCAAAGAGGAAACCCCGATAACAGACACAGTCAACGGTGGACGTCGGAACGGTGACAGTGACTGGCGCATGGCCGCACTATCACTGATGATGTGCAAAACTGGACAACAATACCCACCATTGGGAGGCATCGAGCGAGTGCGACTGACCATTGTAATAGCGTGTTTTCATTACGTTGGAGCGTAAGATCTAGGACGGATTGTCAATCTAGATGGATCAACAGTTAGGGCTTCCTTGTACAGAGTGCGGGTGCTCGTAGGAAGTTAGGTACAGATGCAAGTAGCTTGTTGTAGAATGCTAGGAGAACAGTAGGTTGGAGCCAGGACTAGCCCGCCTGACAAAATGAATACCATGTGCATTGTTCGTTGTAGTTAACCTGTGTTCTTCTAGTGCTGGCTTCCATAATATCTCAAAGTCTATCTTTCTGCTGCGACTATGCTCTCCACACAAAATGCCTCTCTTTCTAAGAGCACACACACTCACATTAAGGCATAGGCAATGTGTACTGCTAACACCCTAGAAAGGATATGGAAAAAAGGGTGGCGACCACTTGCCTCTTTTCCAAGCCAAGAATTCGTACTAGGGAAGAGCGGTTTGGGATACATGCTTGAATGGTTCTCCTGATGTTTTGATGGGCTTTGTAAGGTTGTGTCTTATAAGTACCTCATGCCATCCCCCTTGGGCGAGTGCTGTAGGTAGAAGATGGCATGGAACACTACATGCCTAAGCTGTCCAAGTTTATCGATGTTCAGGATCCTACTTAGATCGTCCTGTTCTCTACTCACACCAATCTAGAAAATTGGTCTTATGAAACAACACAACGAAGGAGCAATGCACAGCCATACACTTCACACTACATGATAATCCTTGTGGCATCTATGCTAAGCTCAAAGTTGCTGAATAACAATACTAAGAGGTGATGAGGAATCATTTTCCCTAATTCTCCTTGCATTGTCCTTCAATGTATTGGTTTGCTATTCCTACGTCTAATATAAAGACTTTTTGTGGGAATTCATGTGGTGGCTTGGAGTAGTAGAAACTGATAGCACCAACAAGGCACATTTGTTTTAGGAATTTCACAATATTGCATTTTTTTTCTTTAGGAACATCATGTGACGTGAATAACAATACAATGTAATAATGCATCAAGTGCCTTGAACTGTCTTTGCTGGTTTTGGACAGCCAAGGTGCAAGGGCTTACAAGGGTACATGTGCATATGCAACTACACTCATAAGTGCTACCGATAGCTTGGCCGATACTCTAGTGTGCATGTCTTGATCTCTTATGTATCATTACAACAGTATCACAGTAGTAGGAACATCACCAGATGTTCCATCTGAAGCTTGCCTAGCACTCTCACCCACGACAATGGTAATCAAAGGCTCAGTACCGCTTGAATTTCAGTTACCACCACTACAACGAGTTTTGGGACTTAGCCGATTGCATGGGCTACGGAATTGTTGACATTGTGCAAGAAACAATCATGCGAAAGAAAATTTCTTGAATAACAAAATCGATGAAAATGCCCATCATGTAGCGCTAGCGTGCCATGTGGCTTGAACTGGTCCGGGCCTATGGGGAAGTGAATGGGATTACTTGAAGGTCGGAGACCTCAGACCTTGAGGGTCTCCAACCTTCAAGTAACACAATTTTGGCCCAGCAGACAAAGCTACTCGTCCGCTCGTTACATTTGGTATCAGAACGACGGATTCCAATACCCGTTGTGGAAACCGAGGGGGGATCCATTCCTGTGTATGACGAATGCAGCGTCAGTGTGCCACGTGGCTTGAACTGGTCTAGACCTGTGGGGCGGCAGATGGGATGACTTGAGGGTGGTAGACCCTCAAGTACCACGGTTTTGGCCCAGTGTGCCAAGCTTCCCGTCCGTTTGTTACACATCACCCCTTTTTTTGTCACCCGTGTCTCTCATATACCCCAACCTCAGAACAATAAACCGCATCCCCCCTACCGTAGAATAAGAAGCCCCATTCTCCCCTGCCTCCAAAGAATATGTCGTATTTACCCCTATCCGGAAAAAAAATGTCCCATTTGCCCACCTTTTTCCACCATGCTCGAACAGGGATGCATGTCACTACTTGAGAATGGTAAAATCGGGCATGCGGTGCTGGATTGTGGCCCTCCATAGCAGTTTTCACTATGGAGGACCGCGATAGCATTCAAGGGTGGAGAGGAGGGAAGGATTTGCAAGAGGAAAATGCTAGTCTGTACTTCGCCAACCGTTGCCAACCCCCCTCCCCGTCGCAGCCCACCAGCCCGCCCACCCACCCGCCGATCGAGCCCATCGCGATTGAGGATTGCGATGGAACGGGTCGCAAGAGGGGTTGCGGGGGCGGAGGGGGTGGAGGTCCTTGAGCGCCAGTGACTCCGGCCAACGTGCGTCGGCATCAGTCCCCAACGCTTCAACGTTGGGGAGTTGAAAACTCCCCATTTGTTATTGTTTTCAGTTTTCTTGACTTTGTACCCATGTTTGACGTACACATCATACACAAACCCACCCCCTAATTATTAACCGGGGTTCAAGGTTTTGTATTTACGTGGGTATCTACTGGGCCCCACGGTAGCGGGGCCCACCATTTTCCCTTTCAAACCATGGGGAATTGCGAACCCCCATGCAACCACCCCACCAACCACCTCCAAAAAATCGCGAACCCCTGTAGCAAGGAGTTTGTGATTGTTGGATTAAAAAAAGTGACATCAGCATGTCGACGCTGCATCCATGCAACGTTCACATTCTGTCTTTCGACAAATGAGAGGAGTACATCGTTTCCTTTCTATGGCTGAAACTCGTGTCTGTGTAAAAGGGGCAAATCAGGCTCATGTTGCAAGGCAGGGGCAAATGAGGCTTATTGCTCCTAGGTAAGGGGTGATTCAGGCTCATTCTCTAAAAGGAGTACATGGGCAAAATGAAGGATACATGGAGGTGAAGAAACCTACCAAGTAGGTGGCATTGAAATGTAGAAGCTCTCAATGTTTCAATTGCGAGTGGGTCAAGAAATGGCCTTGGACTTCGCCAAGCCCCCTCTTCTTACGGATCATACCCGAGTCGCGTCATCATTTAGCAAAACTGACATTTCAAAGGTACGTAATACTTTCATGTTTACAGTTATGATTAATTGACAATTATGTCCATTGTGTTTCTCACTTCATTTTGTGATATTCTTCCTTTTGTCAAGAGCCCGTTCGAGTATACTTTATTCAATAAATGGGAAGTCGCCAATGGACTAAGGGCATGGTAAAAACATCTCATCTAACATGATGAGGTTTTGACACATTTCCAAGTAAGTGAAATGTGGTATGGGGGCATCAGTTAGATTTGCCTTGTTTTGTTGGAGGTGATGGAAACGAGCCCCTAGTGGTTTGTTGTCTTTTTCCAACCTCCACATGGCCCTTACAATTGACCATGCCAACTGGCATGGTCGAACCTTTTCCACAAAATGTTTTAAGATCGTAAAATGTTTCACCTCTACATTCCTCCACCTTTAGGACCAAATCGTCCCGGTTTGATGTGTTGCTTGGAGGGAATGGTGACCTGCGCACTTGGAAAAATCCAACGGATTAGCAGATAAAAACTCTCTTTTTTTCACTTTCACAAAAAAAAACTGGCTGCACAATGAGGTCTTAAGGCATGAACGCTCAGCCGTAAAGGAGTAATGGCCTCGCTACTTCCCCCTTTTGTAAGGAGCTTCCTCGTGACATGTGTTCAGGCGTCCTCGTAACACAGCGCACGGTAGCAAGGATATAGTACTAGATCCTCTTCAAGGGGTGTGTGCCAGGGTGGTACCCCTGAGGGTAGACCGAGTTGAACGGACAGCCAGTTCCTCCCAGCACTCGTCTACAGCCGCCTTCGGCATCCGAAGTTCATGGCTCCCACGAGTTGTGTTCAGGACCACAACCAACCAAATGCACAATGTACTTCTTGACTACTCGTGTGTGGATTACATGCTCACGGTGCTGGAGGATGCGATGGACCTCGCATTGGCCTTCCACAACAAGGTCAGCACGCCTGGGCGGCTGAACAGATCCATCTGCTTTGTATGGTGCAAGTAGCCTCACATGGAACATGTTGTGAATGCTCATTGCAGATGTCAAGTCCAACCGGTACACCACTGGTCCTTTTGCATGCGTGATAAAAAAATGGTCCAATCCACTTTGGCAACATCTTTCGTGCACCTCGTGTCTTCAGCCGTAAGTTCTTTGTGATCAAAAGCACTCGGTCACCAACAGAGAACTTGACCTTGTGTAGGTTTTTATCAGCATAGGCCTTTTGGCGTTGTCGAGCAGGGTACAAGTTGTCTTTTGCATCGTACCAAATCACATCCATTCTTTCCACAAAGACCTGGGTAGAGG
Source organism: Penium margaritaceum (assembly GCA_023375785.1). Lineage (NCBI taxonomy): Eukaryota > Viridiplantae > Streptophyta > Zygnematophyceae > Desmidiales > Peniaceae > Penium > Penium margaritaceum. The sequence goes on along the minus strand of SZWC01012451.1, from coordinate 47,956 downwards.
GAACCTGATCACCACCGCCCCCGCGCTTCACCATAAAAGCGGGCACTATCGGATGTTGCCCATGATTGAGGAAAAAGGGAGTATAACATGTCGACTCGCTTACCGCATTGTTGACAGCAAACTCTACAGGAGCAAGGAAGTCATCCCAGTCCTCCATCCTTGAGTCGATGTACATGTATAGCATTTGTTCCATTGTACGATTCATGCGCTCTGACCATCTGTCTATCTGCAAATGGAATGCAGTTGACATGCTCACTCGTTTCCCGTATCACTCATTGACTGCCTGCCAAAATTGGCTTGCAAATCGAGGGTCACGGTCCAAGATGATCTCTAGCAGGGTGCGGTGGTACTGCACGATGCCATGATGATTAGGCATGTTATTTCCTTTGTAGTGATCTGTGACGTTGTGGACATGAAGTGCGCCATGCAAGTAGCACGGTCGATCACCACAAAGATGGCATCATGATCCTCTGTTGTTTATGGAAGTCTGGTAATGAAATCCATGGCCACAAACTCCCATGGAGCGTTTGGTAGCTCTAAGGGCGAGAGTAGCCCCCTTGTGACTTGTTGCTTGCTTTCTTTCAGAGGCAAAGGTCACAAACCATACAATACCTCTGTACGTTGTTACTCCATCCTAGCCACAAGTACTGTGCAGAGAGCACGTAGCTTGTCTTCTTTGGGCCCACGTGTCTACCTACTGGAGGGTTATGGAACTTGAATAGTACCTACTCACACAATTTCTCCATGTGTGGAACCACCACTTGCTTACCGTGCTTGTAGAGGCCCATTGCTTCAATGAGGCCATGTCGTTCAATGTTTTGTGAATCCTAAAACCATGGATTGACAGTGTAACCCATGCAAATCCAGCTCTTGAAAGGGTATGCTCCCACTAGTGGCCTTGGAGCTATACGAAGCAGGTTCACATGTCGAGTTGTTGCCTTTTCCATAGTCGCAGAGTTACACTCCGACAGGTTCTTACTTTCCACCATGATTTCCACAAAAACAGGGTTCCGGCTCATGGGGTTTATCACGTTGATTCGGCCGCGCCGATATTGCCAAGTGAACGAGAATCAACTCAAGTATTTGATCCAACGCGCTTGAAGGTGAGACTGGTTGAGCTGGGTTCAGAAGCATATCAGGGGGTTGTGATTGGTAGCCACTATGATCTCCTTCTCTGGTCCTTCCAAGTAACAACGCCAAGTCTTGAAGGCATGTACAATTGCAAGAAATTCTTGCTCTCCCGTGGTGCAGCATGTCTTAGAATCATAAATATTTCAACTCTCGTATGCCACCGGGTGGCTGTCTTGCATGGCCACTGCTCCAATACCAACGATCGATGCATCGCACCTTACTTCCCATGATTTTTTTGGATCCGATTGGGCTGGCACATGCGCAAATGCCAATGTTTCCATGACCTTGTTGAAGGCTCCTTTGCATTTGTTTGTCTTGCACCATTGTGTTTTCTTTTATGTGAGGACTATGAGCTCGCTAACCAAGAAAGAGTCCATCATGAAGTTCCTGAAGTAGTTCGACGCGCCAAAAAGAGATTGAAGCTGACCTATGTTTTTAGGACGGGGCCATTCCTTCACGGCTTGTACCTTCTGTGGGTCCACTCGGATGTCATCTCCACTCACGATGTGACCGAGGTACTCAAGTTCCTTTTGTGCAAACTTGCACTTGCTCATCTTTGCAAAGAACTTGTTATCTTGGAGAATTTCTAACACCTCTTGCAAGTGCTTTTGTGGTATTCTTCCGTCTTGGAGAAGATCAAGATTTCATTGAGATACACCAACACATGCTTTTCGAGTTAGTTTTGGAACACGTTGTTCATCACAACCTGAATATTTACAGGTGCATTGGTCAACCTGAAAGAGAGCACTCGTAATTGGTAATGTCCCAAGTTTGTGCGGAACGCTATTTCAGACACATCCTCCTCCGTGATGCAGATCCGATGGTAACCTTAAGTTAGATCGAGCAATGTGAAGATTCTCGCTTCCTAAAGTTGGTCAAGAAATCCTCAATTCATGATAGTGGATAACGGTTCTTCACCATAAGTTTGTTCCATGCTCGATAGTCCACGCACATACGCAGACCTCCATCCTTCTTACCCACAAAGAGGATCGGTGCGCCAAAGGAAGACGAGCTTGGCTCAATCCACCCTTTGCATAGGTACTCCTTGATTTGTGTTTATGCTTCCTTCCTCTCAGCCAGGCTGAGCCGATGCATTGCCTGAAATGGTGGCGCCGCTCCAGGCTAGAGTGGTATGGTATGACCCACCTTCCTTGCCGGAGGTAGGCCGTGTGGCAGGTCCTCAAACACATCTTGAAAGTCAGAAACAATGTGAGCCACACCTTTTGTGAGGTCTTTTTCTCCTTCCTTGGTTCTCCGCAAAGTGGCCAAGAAGTAGTAAGAACCTTGTCACAGCCTTCACTTTGCTTGTATTGCAGTCAGCGCTGTAGGTGTGTTCCTCTCAAGTCGAAGCATCAAAGGTATTGGTGAAATGGTGATTTTTGGCCGCCCCTTCACGATTTCCAGCATTCTTTATTCAAAATTCACTTTTGCTTTGTGGTTCGCCAACCACGGGTCTCCCAAGACAATGTCGAATGGGTATATGAGATCAAGGTCTGGAAGGCAAGTATTTGTACTCCATCCTCCAAGGGAGAGTCAGACCACGTAATCACTGAGGATTGGTACCTCTCGATTGTCTCCCACGACCACCTTCCCTTCTCTCAGGGTGTATTCAAGGCTGGTTGCAGCAAGGAATTCTGCTTTCACAAAAGAATCATCTGCTTTGGTGTTTCCAATAATGTGAGCCGATGTTTCGTTTACACCTCCCGAAAACTGCATCGTCATGTTGGCACACGATTTACGTATGAACAGAGTCACAGGTGGTTTGGCATGTAAATGGTAAAACAAGTAGGCATGGGAGCATCGGCGGAGCTCCACCATGTCGTCCACCTTCTCCCACATGTGGTGCCACCGAGTGCAAGTTTCCAGTAACCTCCAGTCCTTGAACTGGGAGACATCAGAGTCTTCGTGTATGGGGACTACTATCGTGATCAATGTCAGTGTTTGTTTTTCATGCACTTGTTGTCCTTCTTGGATGATCTCCTTGACATTTTCTTTTGTTTCCATTACAAAGCAGTCACAATTATCAAGATTCTCCTTCGTGGCATACATCAGTGGACAAAATCGGCCACAATAAAGAGAACCAGGTTGGGTGAATGATGAGAGTATCATTGCAAAGTATTGAGATGACAAGAATTCGAATCATTTCACATCATCATCCACAAACATGAAAACTTTCTCATCTCCTAAGCTGTTAATCCCCCAGGTGGTCATCCACTCTCTACTGCTGGGGTTGGCAAAAATTTGTACAAGTACCCACGCGGTTCTCCACACGGTTGGTCGTAGCCATCCTGCTCATCTGTCGCGCGAGGCCATCCACGTCCACGCTGCCTTCGACGGACTCGGATCCTCTAGTTAGCTTCAAGAGCTGGCTGCTGCTGCCCTCCAGGCGCGTGCCCATGGCCAATATGACCCAGGCGAGGTCCAGCATTCTAACCGCATGAAGCACCAGCAGCCATTCCACCTCTAGCACCCTGGCCTGGACAAGTGCCACTGTGCTGGTGTCCTTGTGCTCATTGCCGGATGGGACCTCCAAAAGGTCTGCCATCTTGACCTAGGTTGAAGGCTTGCCCCTGTGGGGGACCTTGGCACTGGCGTTGCGGGCACTTGCGTGCAAAGTGCCCCGGCTCATTGCACATCCTACATGTGAAGGTGCCAGGCTGAGATGAATTTTGCTCTTGAATACAGGGCTTTTTGGACTGCCCAATTTGTCCGCCAAGAGGGCGCTTTCCCCTTTATTCTCATGGAAGCTTGAAAAGTTGGGCTTTGTCCCATGTCCTAGAGTCGACGTGTCCCATAAAGCCGAGTTCTTCTTGTATGTATCCAAAACGTACTTTGTTACCGCCTACAAGCTTGCCCATCGCTTATGGTCTTTGTCTGTGATGCAGCGGAACTTGAGTTGCTGACGTTCTAGGCCGTTGAAGAAGAGTGCGATCTTTGTGTCTTTGGTCATGTGATGCAATTGGACACGCTGGGCTCAGCGTGTCCTCCACGTATCGGTTCAAGGTCATGATCCCTTGCCTGAAACTTTCCAGCTCATTTTTTTTCCAGCGAGTCTACTTGGAGTGAGAACAACTCCCCCATGAGTTCCTCATACTCTTCCCATTTGGGACTACCCTGTCGCTCCTTTGTGTACCATACATCCGCCAGCTGCTCGAACTGCTCGCGGCTTACTGCTTGCATGCCTTGGGCCCCCCAATCCTCCATGGACACGTTCCTCAGCTGCAGCTATAGCTTAAACCATGTCAGCCACGTGTGTACGTTGGACATGCCATCGTATTTATCAGCAGGGTCAAACACTGAGCGATCCGTCATGCTAGTCGTTGTCAATCCCCCAATTGTGGTGGGTTGCACTACGTGGATGGAGGTAGTCGTCGGTGTTGGCTACATGTTGGCGCGACGCGTCTCAGTTCATGCTTGCTCCTGGCGTTCAACCGCGCGTTCAGTTGCCTCTCCTGTCGCGTAAACAACTATAACTTCGTACATCTGGGCCACCCCATGCTTCTTCACTTTCAGCACTTCCCTTGTCTTGGCTTCCTCCTCTACACGGTTCAGTGCGACAGCAAGCTCTCCGTGAAGCTTCTTATTCTCCTTGAATGGATTTCAATTGGTGACGTAGCCACTGCTAAAGTGTAATCGCAATGGATCCATGGTTTTCTTGTGACTGCACCATTGCTCCCACAATGACGACGACGACATTGTAGTCTTCTAAACTAAGTTGTGCCTTCAGCATCGCAACATCTTCCTTGACTTTAAGCAGGCGAATGGCCTTGAAGAAAGCATGGTGAATGCTCAGGGAGCCGCGAAACCAAGGCTGCGGAGGGATTCTTCATCACCTGTGCGGTTCGTGCTAGATCTCCTCAGTTCACTTGCAATAGTGTCCAAGGGACTAGGCACCTCAGACTCTTACCCAGAAACCTTGACACGAAGGCGCTGGTCAGAGGGCGGCTTGCCCTCGTTGCCATCGCCATCATCCTCAAAATGCACGTGGCACCTCTCTACTAGTCCAAGGATGTTGTTGGTCTTGTGATGGACGCCCGTATTGGGCTCCTGATCATTTTCCTCAGGCTGAGGTTCAGATTCTTCGTCATCCAATGTCTCAACAGCTTCAAGCTCAAGAGTAGTGTCGTCATACTCTTCCTCCAATGTGTCGTTCGGTTCTTCGTTGTTGGCCATTACGCCCTCTTCCGAGACGTACTCGTCAGCTTCGTCCTGGAGGTTGAGATTCTTGGAAGCATGAACATTACCGCCCGGAGTTGCGTCCGGGATAGGCTCTTGACTCGTCTCAGCCGGATCTGCCTCGAATCCTCAGCTGGGCTCTTGGTGCCTCCGTCGGTGTCGGAGATCAAGTGCTCATGGTCATCTTTGAGAATGAGCATGTACGGTGGACGGCGCAGAGGTGGTTCATGAGGTACAAAGGTTTCCTCGCGTCTCCGTCCCCCTTTCTTCATGTCTTGAGGACGTCGTGGATTTCAAAGGGGAGCTTTGGTTCCCTCCCGTGAAGCATGGCAAATCAAACCTCTTCGCTTGGTCCCACGCTTGGGCGTGCACACCAGAGGCGGACCACAGAAAAGGGTTGACAGTCGGGTTGTCCTCATCGCCATGGCAAAGGTAAGAGCTTTTGTCAAGAGAGTGTAATGCTGGAGGGGAGTGGAACAGTGGTTTTTTAAAGGTGGAGTACACACTTGCTCTTGTAATGCTATTCACTTCAGACCTTTGCTCCCACCCTCTTTTTCAGACTTGGAATCCTTGGGGGTGTGATTTAGTGAGTTTCTTTGAAAGGAGGAGTCTAGCTTACTCACTTTTAACTTTCTCGACTAAATCAAGTGTGAACATTCGAGGGGGAGATTTTACTCACTCATCTTCAAGGGTATAACACCAGTGTTTCCACTAACACACCAACTCACTCAAATATAGAGGATATTAATCTCACTCTGTTTAGGAGGAGCTTGAAGGATGTTGTAAAAGGAAGTGAAAGAACAAGCTACATACATAGTTTACAATGCCACGGCCGGATGGCACAAGTGGGCCTCTAGCTAAGAAGAAACACAACAAGCGTAAGATTACGACTCTAACAAAAGAGCGGAGCAAGAAATGAAGTTGTATTGAATTCGCAAAGAAAGTTTGAAGATTTGATCCCGGGTGCAACTCTTGCCTTGTCCGCTATGGTCTTCCTTTCAGACGGCGAGCTCTAATGCCCCAAAAAATGGTTTTGCGGCTCAGCTCGTCCCTTGTGCATCTTGTACAGTTCCATTGTGCTAGGAGGGGGCTTGTTGTTGCTCCAAGGGGCCCTGTTAGCGCGGTAGACAGCCATGCTAGAGTAGTTTGCTCTTGCGCTTGATCTTAGGAGACCGTTTCTCACGTACGCGTTCACCGCGACATATGTGTTGCGAGCCAGTCGAGGAATGGCCTCGGACTCTGCCGAGTCCCCTCTTATTACGGGTAATTCCCGAGTGTAGCGGGAGGGCCGGTTAGGCCCTCCCTCCTTGCTGAAACAAGGGGTGGTCGCGCACCACCCCTCGCGTCAGCGAGGGCTGGCCGGTGGCCAGCAATTCGCTGGCCGTCGGCCAGCTCGCTGCCGGCCGGCTGGACGGCCGGCGGCCGGCCAGCCGCCAGCCGCCGATCGCGGCCTCAGCCCGATCGGCGGCTGAGGGGCCACGAGGGCCTCGAGGGCGAGGCCTCGTGGCCTCGTGCCCTCGCCCCCCCTCGCCCTCCTTGCAAACAAGCAAGAGAGGACGAGGGATAGGGGGAGCGAGGGTGAGGTC
>SZWC01012451.1:29879-41003 GCA_023375785.1 Penium margaritaceum | reverse complement strand
GGCCAGCCGCCAGCCGCCGATCGCGGCCTCAGCCCGATCGGCGGCTGAGGGGCCACGAGGGCCTCGAGGGCGAGGCCTCGTGGCCTCGTGCCCTCGCCCCCCCTCGCCCTCCTTGCAAACAAGCAAGAGAGGACGAGGGATAGGGGGAGCGAGGGTGAGGTGGAAAAAAAGCTGGCGCAAAATCGCCAGCGCGCCTCACACGCGACGATTTTGCGCCAGAACGACAAAACGTATATCGAAGTTCGTTTACGACAAACTTCGACATAAAGCAAACAAAATAACTCGTGCGAACACACGAGTTTGAGGTTAAAACCCCCGGTTTGGGTCCCAAAACCAGGGGTTTGGTTGAAAACGGAAATGGGCCTCCGGAGACTCAAAATATTTGAGTCTCCCTGCTCTGGGTCGTTGATGACGATTGCCCCTCAGTCTTACGAAGGGGGTAAATCCCTGACGCGGACTGAGAACGCCATTCTGTGAACTCCAACGACGACTTCAGAGCAAGAGCTGGAGACTCAGTCCGTTACAGTGGTATCAGAGCCAGACGACCCTCACGACCAAGGGTTCGATGGAAACGGCGGCTACGACATAGATGAAATGCCGCCGGCAGCTGCAAGCAGCAACAGAAACGCCAGAAGGGACTACGGCATCTACACTTCACGGATTGAAGCGCCGCAAAGTGCGTTAGAGAGCTTGAAAAACGCTCTACTTGGTGGAGACTCTTTCTTCCTGCCTCTCCTCACTTCCAGAGGGCTAGGAAGATTTTTGTGGGGCGGGGTGGGGAGTCCCCACCCTAAAAAACCACAAAATCCTCTCCATCTTCAAGGCTCCTTCAAAACCCCTTCATCAAAAATTGGGACAGCGCCTCTCCCCAAGCTTAGGGACTCTCACGACCTGAGAGCACCCTAAAAACAAGGAGGGTGACACCTTGGGGACTTTTGGCGGCTCCCCCAACGTCGCCGGCTCAAGGAGGACGCCGCCAAGGGGTGCAAGACACGCAAAGAAGACTCAAGAGGAGACCAAGGAAGACAAGAAGACAAGAAGAAGACAAGAAGTTAGAAGAAGGATTGGAGGAGTTGCTAGGAATTGTGTAATTCCTCTCCCATTCTTTGTCCTAGCTTTGTGAGCGGTACTCACACTTCTTGTCAATTCCTCGTATTGTAATTTTTTGTTTTCCTAGGTACTAGTCCTTGCCAATCGCCGTGAGTCACGGCTTAGGAAGACTAGTTCTAAAATCCACGCCCTTGTGCCGACGTGGCGGCCTAGGAAAGTAGAAGTTAAACTTATAATTGCCTCACCGATCGTGAGAGCGTGACTTAAGGAGGCGATTCCTCCTCAAAGTTGTGGGGTGATCCTCACAACGGTCTTCACGTGCTAGTTGTACGAGCGACGAGATGGCAAGTGCCGGACCATCTAGGACCAACAAGGGTAAGGTGGTGACGTTCTCACCACACGTCCTCGGCGGACTCCAAGTTTTGGGAGCCGTTGCCATGAGCACAGTTGCCAAACCAAAGGCAACCGTACCGCCTAAGGCAACCGTGCCGCCTAAGGCAACCGTACCGCCTAAGGCAACCGATGCCAACCTCGGCGATACCGTGAAGCGTACGGAGGCCACAAAGGTGGTTGACGAGCACGTCGACGTGCACATGGGCGACCCCCATGCGACGGACAACGCGATGGAGGAGGATCTTCCGGAGGGGGACCCCCACGAAGAGCACGACGCCGACGATGGCGAAGGCGATGAGGATCGCGACCATCGCCATTGTCGTGCGGCAAACTCGAGCCGATTGCTTGAGAAGGAAAAGACGCCCGCCGCATCGCCTGAAGCTGCCGACGGCAGCCAAGCTACCGAGAGCAGCAAGGGCGCTGAAAGCAGTCACACAGGAAGTTCCCGCGAGAACGAGCCGGACGACGATGCCGCAAAAGCAATTTGCAATGGCCGTCGTAGGCTTCTGGAGTTTGCTGCTGAGGCGGCAGGCCGACTGAAGATCACCACCGACGGTGGAGATACGGCACCACTCAGAGGAATGGGGGCGGGCCCCCCTTCCTACGATGTGGCCGCGATGGGACAGGGCAGTGCCCACTCAAGCGTCGTCGCCGACGATTGTCTCCTCCAAAAGGTGGGACTTTTTCAAGGAGTGTACGCGAACCGTACCCTCTTGCAGTGGGTAAGGGTGCACGGACAACGCGAGGCCCTGGAGGCTATCGTCGATGCTGTGACGACATCAGAGCTCAAGTTTGCGTTCGCCAACCTGCTGGCCCACGTCGGGCAGAGCATCACGGACCTTGACCGTGATCGCCAGCTGCATCGCCTCACCGCCCATGAGGCAAGCCGTCGATGCAACGACCTCGACAAGGCGTTGCAGAGCGTGACCCAGGTGCGAATGCAGCAGCAAGCGCAGCGTGGCGTAGCTGCGGATGCCACTGCCGGTGGCAGCGACGACTTGCCTACCTCGACGACTTCGGGGTCGGTCATGAACGTGTCCTTCCTCCACAGTGTGGAGATCTTCTGGAAGGGCGTGAAGCTGACCGACTGGCTGAACCGCAGGGAGCACGTTCTACGTGTCCACAAGGCTCCACTCAGCCAGTGGGACGACCTTGCCACGACGCGGCTTGAAGACAAACTCTTCAAGTACATGGTCAAGGAGTGGACAGCGTAGTAGCCGCACCTCGAGTGGCAGCCCATGCCGTGGGAGGCTTTCTGCGCGATCATGCGCAAGAAGTATACCCAACGTGAGGAGGCGCAGCGCGCCTTCCACAAGATCAAGGATTTCAGGCAGCTGGGCAGCTCGCTCGAATCCTACTTGAGCGAGTTCACCGCACTCGTGGAGGAAGCCGAAAGCTTCACCGAGGGCGATGGGACTCAGATGTTCAAGTACACGGAGAGCATGCTGCTGGAGTACTTGCATGATGGTCTCGCTAGCGAGAAGCTAAAGGACAAGACCACCACAACAGCCACTGGCCAAGCTTGGACAAGCTGGAGGGCGTTGCGGGACTACATGAGCGAAGTGTATTCGGCGAACCCGAAACACTACTCTGATGCACGGCCGAACGCGTGTGCACAATAGGGTTGCGACATGCGCGTTGACGCTACAGGGGTTGGTGGGTCAGGTGGATAGCGAGGCGGGGATAAGGGCAAGCAGCCTACAAACCCTCTAGCCAAGAAGGCTGGTGGACACAAGGGTCCCAACAACAAGCGCAGCCAGGAATGACGAGCTGCAGGCGGCACGTGAGCGTCGCAACGCAGCCTTCCGCGAGGGGTTCTGCCACAACTGCATGCAGCCGGGCCACTTTTGGGCTCAGTGCCCTGAGGCTGCTGGTGGTGGACAACAGGTCGCGGCTGCGCTAGCTGCAGTAGCGGCACCTCGTACGGATGGTACAGCAGGAGGCCGCGGACAAGGCCGTGGACAAGGCCGCGGTCGCGGCAATGGGCCCGGCCGTGGTAACGGACAGGGCCGTGGGGCGGGTTTTCCCCACCCCTGAGTGATGTCAGTGGGGACCACTCAGGGGTAAAACTGGATCACGAGTGTGAGTTCATGTTTTCAAACGAGGATGTTAANGTCGCGGCTGCGCTAGCTGCAGTAGCGGCACCTCGTACGGATGGTACAGCAGGAGGCCGCGGACAAGGCCGTGGACAAGGCCGCGGTCGCGGCAATGGGCCCGGCCGTGGTAACGGACAGGGCCGTGGGGCGGGTTTTCCCCACCCCTGAGTGATGTCAGTGGGGACCACTCAGGGGTAAAACTGGATCACGAGTGTGAGTTCATGTTTTCAAACGAGGATGTTAAACAATTTGAGTTTTTTATGAGTTCAAATATCTCTGTTCTTTTCTCCCCTCTCATTGAACCTCATTCTGCACTTGCTGATCGACATTGCCCACTAGATCTTGCATCACCAGATGAGATGCATGACCGAACCTCCTTTGTGGTGGCAACCACAAACCACTGTGCAAGAGTTTTGTGACACAGTGATTGAAGCAAACGCCCTCAAAGCAATGAGTTCAATCACGTTCGCGATACCTTTAGTCGACAATTTCCACCCAGTCAAATTCAAAGACTGGAAGGTGCTAGCCGAATTCACACGTGCCCACAAGTTGTGCACTCGAGTGGGTGAATCATGGGAGTTACGACGCTCGTCATACAGATTCCATGTTTATCACAAACTCGGCTTACCGTCGTTGAGTCTGTTCACTCGGAAGAGTGAAGGCAACATGACGATGCAGTTCAAAGGACACCTAGTTGGTGCTCCCGTGAACGTACTGGCTGACACTAGAGGGGACGACTCTTTTGTTAGCCTTGGCTTTACCCGACAGATTGGTGTGAAGTACGAGCCATCGAATGGCGCAATTGTTGTCGGTGACAACCATACGGTACCCGTGATCAGTACTTGTAAAGCGAAAATTTGTATTGAAGGGTACACACAGAGTATCACTTTGAAGGTACTCAACCTTCTTGACCCGTTCAATGTGGTGCTAGGCGATCCCTGGCTTTGTGACAACAAGGCTCTAATGTGCTTTGAATCAAAGCGTTTGATCCTCCGAAAAAGACAACGTCGCTTTACGTTGATTCCGAGTACGGAATTATCACCAACCTGACTCAAAGTCCATGCCAACTTGTCTGCAATGCAGGTGAAGAGACGTATTCGACAAGGTTGTCGATGCTTCTTGGCTCAGTTGTAGTAAGTGGAGGACGAAGTGACGGAAGACACACCACAAGAGATCAGATCTTCATTATCGGAGTTCTCGGATGTGTTCCAAGACGCACCGACTAGGCTTCCACCAGAAAGATACATGGGCCACACGATTCCGCTGCAACCAGAGGCGACCCCTCCGTTCAGACCCATGTATCGCCTTAGTCCAACAAAAAGGCGAGAGGCCGAACGCCAAATCAAAGAGTACCTTGCAAAAGGGTGGATTGAGCCCAGTAGCTCACAGTACGGTGCGCTGATCCTTTTTGTGAACAAGAAGGACGGTGGTTTACGCATGTGCGTGGATTACCGGGCGTTGAACAAGCTGACGGTGAAAAATCGATTCCCCTTACCGCGGATTGAGGACCTTTTTGACCAACTCCATAGCGCAAATGTATTTTTGTCCTTGGATTTGTCTCAAGGGTACCATCAAATCCGCATCACGGAAGATGATGTGCCCAAAACCGCATTTCAAACTCACATGGGACACTATCAGTTCAGAGTGTTATGCTTCGAGCTTACAAATGCCCCGGCAACTTTCTAAGGAGAAATGAACCGAACGTTCCCCAAGCAACTCCGACAGTTTGTCTTGGTTTACCTGGATGACATCCTCGTTTTCTCCAAATCAATGGAAGAGCACATAGAACATCTACGCGAAGTTCTTGCAATCCTTCGGGAACAGAAGCTCTATACGAAAGTGAGTAAGTGCAAGTTTGCACAAGACGAGCTCGAATACCTTGGACACATCGTCGGCAAGGACGGCATCCGTGTCGACCTACAAAAGGTCCAAGCTGTTGTGGACTGGCCACGCCCGGAAAATGTTGGGCCGATTCGGTCTTTCCTCGGCCTTCCAAACTACTTTCGACGGTTTATGCAAGGGTATTTGACCCTAGTAGCACCGCTAACCAGGCTCACGCGAAAAGACGTGCGTTGGGAATGGACATCTGATTACGAGAACGCTTTTCTCAAGGTCAAAGAGCTTCTCTCCACACCACCCGTCCTAGCTCTTCCGGATCCATCGCAACCGCGGGAGGTTCAATGTGATGCGTTGGTAGTAGGACTTGGAGCCGTCCTCATGCAGAACGGTCACCCAGTTGTGTATGAGAACCGGAAGCTCATCCCCGCGGAAACGCGGTACACGACTGGGGATCAAGAGCTCCTTGCGGTAGTGCACGCTTTCAAGATGTGGCGTTGCTACCTCGAGGGTGCTGAAGGGGGTGTGACGGTCGTGATCGGCCATAATCCATTGGTGTTTTTCCAGACGCAACGGAACCTGTCAAGACGGCAGGCGCGTTGAAGTGAATACCTGAGTCGATTCTCGTTCACATGGGAACATGGGCCAGGACGCATCAATGTGGCTGTTCGACTCAGCCGAGAGCCTGTGGAAATTAAAGCAACCACTGGAGTCAGTGGGTGTTTTATGGCCATTGCAACAGCAACAGTACAACCACCAGATCCCCCTGCACCTCCGCGGCAACCACCACGAGAGATCATCCATTACAACGGTTTTGTAAACAGGATCCAGATGGTATACTGTGTGGATTCTTGGTTTCAAGACTCCCGAAATCTGGACAAGTACGGCTTGGTGGAGGCCGCAGGAATCTTCTGGCACAGAGAACAAGTTGTTGTGCCAAACTCGGGAGACCTTCGAGCAAAGGTTATCTCCCAGTTCCACGACCCGTCGGTCGCAGGTCATGTGGGACCCCGAAAGATCGGACAGGCACTCTCGGACCACTATTGGTGGCCAGGGTGGAGTGTTGATGTAAGGCGTCCGTAAGTATTGCATGACATGCAATCCATGTCTTCGGAATAAGGCTAGCAACAAGAAGCCCGCTGGACTCCTCCAACAGCTTCCCATTCACGAGACTCCATGGGAGTGCGTCAGCATGGACTTCATTACTGGTCTTTCGGACACGGCCCGTGGCCATGATGCAATACTAGTGGTTGTGGATCTTTTGACGAAGTTGACACACTTCATTCCTACAACCACTGACGTGAACGCAGAGGAGACCGCTCGTCTCTTCTTTGAGGGTGTCGTAAAGTACCACGGCTTGCCGTTGCGCATTATCTCCGACCGAGATAAAAAATTTGCTAGTAAGTTTTGGCCAAGATGCACGAGTACTTTGGCAGTGAATCGCAAATGTTGACAGCATTTCACCCTCAAATTGACGGACAAACAGAGCGCATGAATCACGCTCTAGAGCAGATGCTCCGCATGTACGTGGACCCTGCCATGCATGATTGGGACGAATTCCTAGCACCGGCAGAGTTTGCGGTGAACAACTCGGTGAACGAGTCCACACAGTTCACACCGTTCGTGTTGAACAGTGGTCGGCATCCAGTGGTACCCTCTTCATTGGTGAAGAGTGGGAGTACAGGAGGGCAGGTTCCTTCCGCTCAAGCCTTTGCCGAGCGCATCGACTCCTTGTTACAGGAGGCGAAGGGTCACCTTCAAGCAGCTCGGCANCCTCAAACGGATGGACAAACAGAGCGCATGAATCGCACTCTGGAGCAGATGCTCCGCATGTACGTGGACCCTGCCATGCATGATTGGGACGAATTCCTAGCACCGGCAGAGTTTGCGGTGAACAACTCGGTGAACGAGTCCACACAGTTCACACCGTTCGTGTTGAACAGTGGTCGGCATCCAGTGGTACCCTCTTCATTGGTGAAGAGTGGGAGTACAGGAGGGCAGGTTCCTTCCGCTCAAGCCTTTGCCGAGCGCATCGACTCCTTGTTACGGGAGGCGAAGGGTCACCTTCAAGCAGCTCGGCAGAGACAAAAGGCATATGCTGACAAAGGTCGCCAGGAGGTCTCGTTTGACATCAGTGACAAAGTGCTGCTTAGCACTAAAAACCTTCGGCTGAAGTCGCCAGGTGCAAGAAAACTTCTATCAAAGTGGATTGGGACGATTCCCACTGTGGCACGCATCGGGCCAGTGGCATATCGATTCCTACTTCCGCCTTGTATGAAGATACATGACGTATTTCATGTGAGCCTGCTGGCTCCATACACGGCAGAAGGAACCGTTCAGCCACCGCCAGCAGTCCTGGCTGTCGACGATCAATTCGAGGTCCTTCGCCTACTCCAGCACCGAGAGCGTTCTCTTCGGTCGTGCGTTGTTAGGGAGTACCTCGTTCATTGGGCCGGTTGTGGACCTGAACAAAATTCATGGGAGCCCGAATCTCGGTTGCCCACAGGGGTGGTCAACGAGTACGGGGACGAGCTTACAGCTCGCACAGATCGACGCATGGCAGGAGGTACCACTTGAACGCGAAAAAAGTGAACAACATTCCCACAGGGACACATTCATGGACAGCGACCATAGGAGGTTGGGGACGCCCAACATGGTTGTCGCGCGGACGCTCCAGCCTAAAGGGGGGAGACCGCTAGCCGTGCTGACCTACAGGCTGCAGCTTAGGTCTAAGTACCATGCACGTGTTCATGTTTAGCTGGTGATTGAAATTATTAAATTTCTTTCACAATGATGAATCACTAACTGGCAATCCTACTTGTTGTTCATGAACTGGGACGGTTCATAAAAAGTGGGGAGGAATGTATCGGGAGGGCCGGTTCGGCCCTCCCTCCTCGCTGAAGCGAGGGGTGGTTGCGCACCTCCCCTTGCGTCAGCGAAGGCTGGCCGGCGGCCAGCAATTCGCTGGCCGTCGGCCAGCTCGCTACCGGCCGGCTGGTCGGCCAGCTTGCTGCCGGCCGGCTTGACGGCCGGCTGCCGGCCAAGCGACCGGCCGGCCAGCCGCCAGCCGCCGATCGCGGCCTTAGCCCGATCGGCGGCTGAGGGGCCACGAGGGCCTCGAGGGCGAGGCCTCGTTGCCTCGTGCCCTCCCCCCCCCTCGCCCTCCTTGCAAACGAGCAAGAGAGGACGAGGGATAGGGGGAGCGAGGGTGAGGTGGAAAAACAGCTGGCGCGAAATCGCAAGCGTGCCTCGCACGTGACGATTTTGCGCCAGAACGACAAAACGTATATCGAAGTTCGTTTACGACGAACTTCGACATAAAGCAAATGAAGTAACTCGTGCGAACACACAAGTTTGAGGTGAAAACCCTTGGTTTGGGTCTCAAAACCAGGAGTTTGGTTAAAAACGGAAATGGGCCTCCGGAGACTTGAAACATTCGAGTCTCCCTGCTCTGGGTCGTTGATGACGATTGCCCCTTTGTCTTGCGAAGGGGGTAAACCCGTGACGCGGACTGAGAACGTCATTCCGCGAACCCTGACGACGACTTCAGAGCAGGAGCTGGAGACTCAGCCCGTTACACCGAGTCACGACGTCATAGAGAAAAACCGACATTTTGAATAT
Organism: Penium margaritaceum; assembly: GCA_023375785.1. Taxonomy (NCBI): domain Eukaryota; kingdom Viridiplantae; phylum Streptophyta; class Zygnematophyceae; order Desmidiales; family Peniaceae; genus Penium; species Penium margaritaceum. The sequence continues at coordinate 32,007 of SZWC01012451.1, read as the reverse complement.
ACTAAATGCTTTCGTGTTTACAATTATGATTGTTTTATGATTATGTCAGTTGTGTCTCGCACTTCATTTCCTACTCTCTTTGCTTTCGCGGAGAGCGCGTTTGAGTATATATTATTCAATAAATGAGAGTCCGCCGATGGACTAAGGGTACGGTAAAAATCTCTCACCTAATATGACAAGGGTTTGACACATTTCCAAGTAAGTGAAACATTCCATGGGGGCATAAGTTAGATTTTCCTTGTCTTCTTGGAGGTCATGGAAACGAGCCCCTAGTGGTGGGTTGTCTTCTTCCAACATCCACATGGCCATTACAATTGACCATGCCAATTGGCATGGTCAAACATTTTCCACAAAATGTTTTCAAATCATAAAACATTTCACCTCTACAGTAGGGATGACCCACACAATTGTAATGTGTGTATGCCCTACCAGCGTTCACAAGAATAAAACTAACCTTTCCAGGGTTTGGAAGAGTAAGACTCCCCTACCTACGAACAACAAGAAAAGGCAGCATGTCAACGTTCCATGCGATGAAGCGTGAACATGCTGACATCGACATTTTTTTAGCATTCACAAACCCCTCTATGGAGGGTTTGGTAAATGCTTGAGGGGGCGTTACGTTAAGTCTGCATGGGGGTCGGAGACTCCCCATGCGTTGAAAGAGAATCTGGTGGGCCTCGCTACAGTGAGACCTTACAGGAGCGCGCGGAAACTATTGCCCTAAAACCTTAAATGTAAGTGAGGGTAGAGTTTGACTATGGTATACATGTAAAAGTGGGGTGTTTGCGGGTCGGAAAAAAAATTGAACGAGCGTTTCTGCTCGATCTCGACAGCAGGCGTTTTTGCTCGATCGCGATCGAGCGATGACCTCTTTCACTGCTCTCCCGTGGGAGCGGGAATCGCAAGGGGGTTGACATGCCCCATCTCGCTTTGCTTTATCAACGACGCATGCCGCTGACGGAGCTTGGTGAAGCGAGTGGGAAGTCTAGTTCTTTATTTGACCGCCGAGTGGGGGAGTCTTATTTTTTAAGCGCCAGATGGGGCGCCCATGATCCGTCGCGAATTGGGTAGAAGGGTTATCATGCCCTACGATAAAGCAAGAGCCAGGTGTTGCATGCGAAGCATGCATAGGGTTACATAGTAACTGAGGAAAAGAATCCACATTCATATGTCTTAGGGTGGACTTATCCATTGCCCTGAACTTGGACCACGTAAGGAAGTAATGCCATGAGGTTGGCCAATGATGGAGGGTCACAGTGGTATTCCCGGGAAATGTTTGCCACTTTGAAGGTTTTCTTTGGAAAAAGCATTGGGCTTTGCTGACCAATTTTGCATAGATTAAGTACGAGTGTAAGTATTTCACATGTTCTACATAACTTCTTTTACAAGGAATGACTTAAAAAAATTCAATTTCCTAATTTTTTTAATTCCGGAATCATTTATTTTGCTATTCTAGAAATGAAAACTGAGAGTAGGGACAAGAACTAACCCATACTGTCCATTTTCCCTGGCTTGCTTGGTGGATTACGTGAGGTCGGGTTTGTTGTCTTAAAAAACAGATATACTTCCACTTCGAATTTCAGATTCATGAAGGAGCATAAAATTCACCAGAATGTTTGCTTCTTCATTTGTGGAACCGTCAGAAAAATGATTGATCCACCAATCATAGATTTCATGCAACATCTTTTGTGAAGGAAATTTTGAATGGTTCTAAATGTGGATAAAAGATTTTTCCAGGAATGAAAGCCTTTTATTTATGTGAATGTTTAATTTTTTCGTTCTAAAGTTGAAATCGCCTCCTAACACCCAGGGTGGGGTATGAATGGTGTCTCGGCACTACTCGGTCATTCTTTTGTGGCGGTCAAAGGTCGAAAACAGTTCAACAGGTTGTGGTCGAACATTGGTCGCAAAAGTACGCAAGACAAGTTCCAGGAAGTCCCAACGCCTACGTCTGCACCTAGCTGGATAGCCAGGTTCTTTCGCACCACCCGTTTCCTGCCGTAAGACAAACATATTATTATTTTCTCGCTCTTATTCTCAGCCACGTCGCCTATTGCCCCCGGCCTTCGCGGACCAGCGTCGCTGCAAATGCAATGCGATCCGTCCCACCCCATCCCCCTCTCCCCCC
>SZWC01012449.1:55271-67496 GCA_023375785.1 Penium margaritaceum | reverse complement strand
AGGGAGGAAGGGAGGTAGGGAGATAGGGAGGGAGGGAGGGAGAGAGGGAGGGAAGGGGAGAGAGAGAGAGAGAGAGAGAGAGAGAGAGATAGAGAGGTTTTATCCAGAGGTCACCATGAGATCCGACAAAGTCCATGCCCTGATTGTCAAGGGTACTGACCAAAGGTAAGCTCACCTCAAGGGCAGGTACATACAAAACATCAGTTACCAATACGTCACAAGAGGGACCAACAATGCACATGAATCCAACGCCCTGGATAGGTAGCATTTATCCAAAACCAATACAGACAGAATGGACATCCTCGACGCTTCCCAATGACCCGAGCATGACACGCAAAGAAATAATGTGGTGAGTGGCTCCAGAATCAAGAATCCAAAAACCATAAGAAACTTGAATAGGTGACAAGACATGAAATGCAACGTCACGACTTGAACTGGTAAGAGACGGTAGAGCATGATGTACACAATGGGCCAAAAGTGGAGAACATGTGACATGCTGGCTGCCACTCTCCAATCCATGCATCATCCACACTCGGACTGCCCAATGAGACTCCCCAAAGGATTCCACCTGACTCTCAATGGTGACCTTGGGAGCCAACCACCAAACTCACACCACGGGAGACAACTGACAAGGCGCTGAAGGAAGGGCGGAGGAAGACTCGGTAGCCAAGTGGTAGGAGCCCAAGACGGCTGGCGGAGGAGGCGGAATGACAAGGAAGCTGATATGTTGAAGCACTGTGGCGGCGTGTAACCGGCGGACGGCGGTCCGGATGTGGCCGCCGGAGGAGAGGAACAGAGCGCGCTGGTGGCTAATTTGTACATCCACAAAGGAGGAGTATACACCATCAAACGTGGTCCATAGAGCAATGGAACAGAGTAAGGTAGTGCCCAAGAGCCTCTTGGGAACTACCTTACTTTGTTCCATCGCTCTATGGACCATGTTTCATGGTGTATACTCCTAACATGTGATGTGAATTTGCACTAACATGTGATGTGAATTTGCACTACTTCTCCATTACTGATGAGCATTAAACATCACTAAACTACTCTCAAACTGAAGTCATTGTGCCACATACACAATGATCATGCACAGAGCAAATCATGACAATGCATGGACATCAAGCATAAATCTTCTACATTACACATTATCCACCATATTCATGAACTGAGCCTTCCCATGTTTACTCCACATCAGTAGAATTGTAACAATGGATTGCACATGATGGAAATGGAGTTGTCAATCATAAAATGTAGAATCCGACACATACTATCAAAAACATTGTCAGAACCATGTCCTACTTTCGAAATGTGGCAGCTCTATGCCTTGCCAACCTGCTGGCTGCTGTAGCTGCCACTGCACTACGTGTAGGACGTTTTGATGCCCTTGCTGCTGCTAGGGCAACAAGGGCAGCACGCTTTGCACTATGCTTGGAACTGCCAAGCCTTGAAGCTACTGTTGATACTGGACTACGTGTTGTTGTTGAAGCCAACTGGCCACCTGCTGCTCCTTCCTCACCTGCTCCTTGTCCGTCACCTGATCCACCTGCTTCCCCTTCCTTACCTGATATTCCTCCCTGTCCACCATCTGCTCCTGCCCCATCTCCTGCTCCCACCTCAGCTGCCGCTCCCTCCCCACCGGCTGCTCCCTCACAACCTGCTGCTCCTGCCCCACTTGCTGCAACTGCACCAAGGACACGCTCCAAGCCCAGAGCGTCCCTAGTTGTTGGTGGGGGATGGAGACAGTTCCCCACGTTCGGGTTATTGCAAGCGAAGTGGCCGCGGATGCGGTCACACGTACCGCTGACTTTCTTTGCACACGACCCACAAACGAAGCCTGCCTTCTTGCTGCTCGTTGGACTTGGTTCACAGTGCTTGGACAGCTCCTTGGTCAGAAAGTCGCCAGTCAGTTTCCTCCTCTTAGGTGGATTCCACTTGCTCGCGTCGAACTGGGCAGACACAGCAGACACTGGAGCAGTCGAGGGACTGGATGCAGCAGTGGAAGCTCTGTTTGAGCTTGGTTGAGAACTTGGTTGAGAAGCCATGGCGAGAGGAATGTCCACCGGGTGGGACCCGGCGGTCACGCCTAATCTGACTAAGTGTTGGCTACATCGTGGAGCAGGGCTCTGTGTTGTTACTATGACACAAGCACGGGTTGAGTCGTCACGAATGAAGCAGTTCTTGGTGCTCGATGCATTCAGGACTGCCTTGCCTTGGCAACGGCTGATTCGGCTGCCGAATCAACGGTCTATGATCGCCACGTGTACACCGTCGATTTGGCAGCCTGAATGGACGAGGAACCGATCGTCGATCGGTTCCTCCTTTTCTTCACATCGATCGTGGTTCAAATGTGGTTTGAACGTTTGAATGGGGGGTAGCGGCATAATAAACGTAATTGTTTCCGTTACGTAATTCGTAACGGAAACAATGTCTCGGTCGGTTCACAGGCAAACCATGTTTGGCGGGCGCAATTGTCAAGTACATAAATCTGTCTCATTTACATTTTGACCTTTATCTCCGTCACTTCTTCATTGGTCCGCATGATCGTCAAAAAACAAGGTTGCGCATGCTATTGGACGTAGAAAGATTGGCCAAGGATGAGGGCTGATCGTTGCCCATCAGTCCACCCTGTCAAAGGTTGACATGACCACCTCCACATGTAAGAAACCCATCAGTCCAATGTACGCAGTCATGCCACATGGCAAGATTAATGTATCAGATGTGAATGCAAGCATGTGTCTCGGCAACGAGGGTTCCGGAGCCGAATACGGCAACTAATTTTGTGGTGGCAATAATCCGCGTGACGAAGTGGGCGTGTCTGAAACTGTGGCTCGGGTGGTCCCGGTCATAACTACAAGCCTACACCACATCGGTGTAGCATCGATGTGCCTCGCGGTGCTGATGTATTTGTAATGCACCTCCTACAAACAACGAAGGAAACACTGCCAAGAGGTGTAGGATGGTGGCATCACAAAAGATGCCATGTTGCCATAGAGACGACAACAAGGGTCCAACCCTTTAGGGGGTAGGCCCCTCGTTGTTGACTCTTCGGCAACATGACATCTTTTTTGTTATCCGGTGTTATCTCTCAAGTTCATCAAAGGATCTGTACATGCTAGGATCGTAAGTTGGAGAACATAGGGTCTTCCGAGGTACCCGGACAGAAACTTGAATACCCAGGTCTCGTCCAAAGTGGGAATTCCCATGTGGGTGGGATTTGCCACGTGTCCGGGTTCTGAGCTTACAAGTGGTGGTCTCCCAATACACCGGGACAAAGGTCCAAGTGCTCAGATCTCAACTAATAGGGGAGATAAAGAGAGGGATAAAATACTTCCCTACAAGAAAAGAATTGTAAAAAAAATGCAGGAGAAGAAGAAGAAATAAAATAGAAACAAAAATCATAAATGAAAAGAGAAGACAATGGCTTCTGGGGGTGGTTGCTAAGAGTTGGTTGTTGATTGGGTGGACCCAGGTTCACCCTGCCTGTTCTTTTTTTGTTGTTGGCCTTGAGCACCAAGCTCGTCGCCAAAAGGCTCGTTGGTCAATGAGTCTTTGTTGCTGGATGGGTCTGTTGACCACGAGCCCGTCAGCCACGACATGCTTGTGACTGGCCGACAAGAAGTAGAAGGAAGCTACGATGCAACTTCTTGGTGGTTGTGCATGTTCCTGCTGCTGCTGTAGTTGTAGGTGTTGCCGACTCGTTGCGCTCAGCTAGTGTGGCCGATGCTGCTACTTTCTGCTGCGTGCTGTCGCAAATTCCATGTGTGTTTCGATGGCTGCTACTAATACAAGTTGGGGATGTTGTGGCTACTGCTCTGTGCAGCCACAACGGCTGTTGCTGCCAGTTGTCATTATGTGCCGTTACGTGCTGCGACGTACTGATGCATGCTACAGTAGCAAGAAACACATGCTGGCGCGTGCTGATGTTGCATGCTAACGCGTAACTTGCTACTGTGCGCAACTATGAGGCGGCTGATGCAGCTGCTGCTCACAGATGCAAAGGCTACGTGATATTGCTCGTTGTTGGCTGTTGGTGCTGTGTACTAACTCTTTTTTATGCTTTGTGTTGCAATGCACGCTTTGCTCCTGTTATGCACAAGTGCTAAGGCTGCTGTGGCTAGCTGTTGTTGCTCTTGCAATTACTAGTGCTTGTAGCTCTTGAGTTCTACAATCCCCTTGAGGCATCTGTCCCTGGCCATATAGCCACCTGTTTTGCGGCAAGTGGGCTTACTTCACTGCCTCCAGAGCGTACCATTGTGCGACATGCACATGAGGCAACCGACGGTGACCTCTCGGAGAAGGCCATGTAAGAGGAGCTTACCATCCTGAATCAACATGGGGTCTTCGATCTTGTCAATCTCCCAGCAGGTCGCAAGGTCGTTTCAGTCTGCTCGGTTCTTTGGCGTAAGCTGAAGCCTGACGGCAAGGTTGACAGGTACAAGGCCAGGCTCACTGCCTAGAGATTCTCTCAGATTCTAGACATTGACTTTGATGAGATGTTTACTCCTGTCGGGCGATACACCATCGCTCATGCTCTCTTGATTCTAGTCGCCCAACATGACTAGGAACTGGAGCAGATGGACGTCAACAATATATTCTTTCACAGACATCTAGATGTTTTGATCTACATGGTACAGCCGACAGGCTTCATTGATGGCACAAACAAGGTCTGGAGGCTGCGTAAGGCTCTGTATGGGCTCAAGCAGTCACCTCGCTAATGGAACATGGAGATCTCCTCCACTTTTGAGAGAGGCGGCTACCATTGTAGCACTGTCGATCCAGCACTCTTCCTGAGTGCACCCTCGGAGTCCTTTGTGGCCATTTTGGTCTACGTTGATGACCTCCTCATCGCATCACCCAGTCCTACTATTGTGCAGTCAGTGAATTCCCTGCTTCAGTCCACATACAAGATGAAGGACCTAGGTCTAGCTTGAACATTTCTTGGCATAGAACTTGAGCGTGACCTCCAGCGTCGTGTTGTGTGGACTTCGACCTGTTGCGGCGTTACGAGAATTGCATTACGAGGAGTCTTTGCTCTACCTTGAGTGTGCTACAGCAGCCGGCGTGTGACTCACGTCATGCGCCTGTGCATACGACATGCATGTGATTGCATGTGGATCATTGTACTCTGTTGGTTGAGACCAGGACACTTGGTAGGTTGTACCAGTGCCACAAGGAGACCCTCTTGCTTTATGACATGTGCATAATGCGCTTGTGCTAGTATGTGTGTGCATGTATGAGACTCCTTGTACGATCGAGAACCGGACACTTGGTGGGTTGTACAAGTGTCACTAGGAGACCTTGTCCTCTTCATTGTGCTCCTGAGGACAGCGCTCTTGCCCTCTGTGCATGGAGGAGGAGTCAGTGTATGTGTGTGGTTGATTGGTGCTCGCCGTGGTTTTGCACGACCCATCATTCCATGTCTTGGCTCACTTGTTCTTCCGTTGGCGGCTATGTCCTCAAGGGGGAGTGTTGGTTTGTGTGGCTTCCACCTGTCACGAGTGACCGAGATTGATCACCCATATATCCCACGTTAGTGGTACAGGGTAGAGGAGAGCATGACAACACGAAGGGACTCCAGAGTGTTCTGAGATTTCTCCAATACCTACGATAGTGCCGGCGAAACTTGATCGATGCATTCCGGCGGCCTGGTTGGTTTGTCGGGAGCTAGGAGACTTTTCTCGGTGGGTCGAGATCTGCGCACCCGGTGGATTGTACCGTTGCGCCGAGGAGACCCGATGGTACTAGTGTTGCTTTCGAGACTCAAAAAGTGTGTTGTGCTGACTGTGTGTTAATTATGTGTGTTTCATACACTGCTCGTTCAGCCTTGATGGTTGAGACCCGGGCACTTGGAGGTTTGTGCTACTGCTCTGGGAGATCCAACACTAATTGGTGATCAGACGTGTGTAGCTTGCATGTGGCTGAGACCCGGATGTCTGCTGACATGTTCCAACGTCTTTGGAGGCCTAAACTTGCCTACCCTGGCTAGTCAGCAATGCATGTGTGTCACCGCAGAGTCTGGATGTGTATGGGGTATATTGCATATTTTCTCGTTGGTCGAGAGTCGGGCACACAGTTGACTTTTCTGGTGCCTCGGGAGACCTCCGTTGTGTGGTTTCATGTTATGTGACATGTGTATTCCCCATGCGTGCCTTTTGGCGTGACTGGGATGACAAGGCCTGGTGGTCAAGCCACCAGTCCCCAGTACATAAGCTCTCAGTAGGGCTCATCGTACTCTCTCCTTGTTCTTAAAGCGTTTCAGACTTAGCAAAATTTGGCCTTCAGTGTCTGCCTCTCACACACAGAGCTCATGGAGGTTTTTACATGGGCCTGCATGTCCTAACTAATTCTATTTCGTCGTACGCTGCACGTACACCAGGCTGCCTCTATACATAGCCTGGGGGAGCACTTTGCTTCCTGTTGACTAAAAATCCAACTGTGTCCACACCAATGACTCTAGTAGATAAGCCCTTGCTGAAGTCACTCGATGCATCCCAGCTGGGAGAGCTTTTTGATGTCACCGATTACCTCGGTGTGATCAGGTCACTGATGTACCTCGCCACCACCACCCAAGCAGATGTGGCCTTCTCGATCAACTTTCTTGCTCAGGTCTCTTAGCAGCCTCGTGGGAGGCACCTCGAGGTAGTACTGCGTGTCGTTCGCTAAGCATTGTCCACTGCGCGTGTGGGGTTGTGCTACAAATCACAACCCTTTGCGGTCATTGACGGGTACACTAACAGTGACTGGGCTCATGACACAGACGTACGCAGTCGCACCGGCTACATCTTTCTTGTGGGTGGGACTGTTATCGCTTGGAAAATTGGAAAACAGGGATGTGTTGCATGTAATTGCAGTGAGGATGAGTGTGTAATACTTGAAGCAAGTATGTGTGAGAGTGTGTGGCTGTCCCACTTGTTCCAACAGCTTCATGTGCCCATCCATTGTATCACATTGTGTTGTGACAATCAAAGCACCACAGCAATTGCTGAGCATAATGGCATGCGCCACTCGCGCACTAAGCACATCATCATTGAGCATCATTTTGTACGCGAGCGCATTGCCGTTGGAGAAGTTCAGGTTGTCTGGGTCGACACTCGTCAGTAACTTGCAAACTTTCTCACCAAAGCTCTTAGCATTGGGATGTTCAAAGTTGCCATGCATGCTGTTGGTCTGTTGCGTGCACGTGATAATCCTGGTTGATGTGCATACTCCTTTTCAGTTACTTTCGTTGTTCGGCCTTATGCTGTTGTGCTCAAAGTGGTGTGTGAGCTATTTGTCTGTGGGTCATGGGGGAGTGTTGGTTGTGACTGTAAGACACGCAAATGACCTCTTGACTCAGTCCATACACACATACCATCACTGCAGGTGACTGAACTGACATGAAGCCCAAGACACACACATGTCGGACTATGCGTCGTTGGCGTCTCCGCCGGATGCAAGATTGGCGTGAGCTACGTCATGTCCAATTGTGCCTAAGGGAAAAACTGTTATGACTAGCTTTTACTGGGCTAACATTAGTGAGTCATAGAGAGAGACATGCATCCACATACACTCGTGATCGATGTGGTTTTCTTCATGATTGAAATGAATTCCTAGCTAGTCGTGTTGTGAAGGGCATAGAATTGCTGATCCTACGGGGCCACAGTCTTGGTTATGCCGTAGTGTGAGAAAACCACGGCGGCATATTTGCCGACCGGTCCGTCCAACCCAGGGGTGGCGGCCGGGTCCCACGTCGAGCCACGCACATGGGTGGCTCGGTTGACCGGATGCTATCACCTCGCTAGTTCCTCACCTACACTCTGTTCGTTGGTGACTCTTGCATTCTTCAGATAAGGTCTAGACTGCCAGATGAGTGATGAAAACTTGCTATGGCAACTGGCATAACGGCCTAGCCAAGGTACAAACACGGCGCATCATGTTGGACACCAAGACAAACCGACTAACTGGTCCCTGATCGAAACGTTGTGGACAAATATTCATCGAAGTGCTAGAATGATAAGGCCTTTGAACCTAAAGATGCATCATGAAAAGCCCTAAATGAGAGGTAAGGATCCTAGTGCCATTGACATGAGTACAAATGGGTGAACAAGAAGACAAGAGAATTCTCTTCAGTGCCACTAACTAATCAGTGCATTACATCGTCGATCATTACATGTCAACAATGCACATGTGTATGCGTGTGTTCCAAAGGGTCAAACTTAGTCACAATCTCATAAGACCAATTTCATCCTCCGTTGCAACATCTGTTACTACTTTTTCTACTCTCTTAACACATTTTGGACCTCTACATGGTTGGGTCAACACATGTAAACCTACATAATCTGCCTTAGTGGAATGATGAAGCATTCTTCCCTTCAATCAGTTGGAGCAACACAGGACTGTTGTTTTACTGTAGAGCTCATGGACAGCATTGTGTATGCTTTAGAGTATTCTAAGAAGATCAATTCTAAGTCAAGTGCACACTAAGCCGAACTCTACCATGATACATCATCACGTATGAATCAAGCCTGTCCTCTCCTCCATCCCACATGTTCATCATTGTTCTAGCTGGTGGTTGGACAGACAAGGCATCTTCATCATGGTACAATCCTCACAACTGCAGGAGGCATACAGCATGCATGACGAAACAGCTCAGAACATCTACCCTACTAATAGGTAGGTATACATGGATGATTTCCATGTCCTAGTCACCTCCCGTTATGCTATGTTTCGCACACAACCACTTTGATACGGCCACCATCACAATCGGTAGGCAGACGAAGCCCTTCACAACCGCTGACCTTGATGCATGAGAGCTCTCGCAGATTGGTGATTGTCTGTGGCACACACAACGAGTCGCAGTACTCCAGCCGCAGCTCGCGCAACGGCGCACGATGCCCCTCTGGTACAACAGAAATTTCTGGCAAACGTTTCTTCGATCCGCCGCAGAGGACAACACGCCACAGGGAGGGCAGCGTCAACCACGTGTGCGACACGGACGTGAATCTGCCCATGACCTCCAGGAACATGAGGCGATGCCATGCACCCTCTGGCACATCTGGGAGGACGCTCGGCCGATCAAACTTGATCTGAAGGCTCACAAGACTGGGCAGCATCCAGCCCCACGCGGTGTCCATCACACGGGAAGACTCTACCACCATTTCCCTCAGCTGGGGAAGCACAACGTGCACACTTGGTTGCTGCTCCTGAACGCAAAGGTCTAGACCCTCTCGCAGTGACCGATCTCTGTGGTTTGTAAGTGTGAGTGACTTGAGGCTGCTCAAGCGCGAGAGATGCCTCGTCAGGGGAAGAGGGTCCGAGCATTTGTACACAAGATCCTCAGTCCTAGTAAGCTTTTCAGCGCTGGATGCCGCTTCCTCCAACAACTCGTCTCCCGCATTGCACTCGAGGTGCAAGGATGGTACGTGTGCCAACACAGACAGGTCTAGTGGCCGTCCAACTGCCCCGACGTTCAGGGAGATGGACTTGAGGTTCTGCAGAGGATCAGGGAGGTGAGCATGGACATGCTTGCCATTGTGCCCACGGGCGTGAATGTGCCGCGCCACTCCAGTCGTAATTCCTCAAGCAAGGACAGCATGCCATAGTCTAAGGTCGCGTTCCTATGAATCTTAAGATCAACCAACCGAAGGCAAGGGAAGGCAGGAGGTTCCAAACAGGGGGATAAGTGTGAGCTCATTGTGAATCCATGGACTCGTGACGTGAGGAACCTCAAGGCAGGCAAACCTGCCAACATTGTCCCGTCCAATGATCGCACCCACAAGTCCAACACCTGAACAGCCGAGAGCTTGCCCAGCCAGCTTGGGACGGTGCCGTCCCATCGACACCTGTGCAGCTCCACGCACTCGAGGCGAGCTGACGCCATGAGAGCCCCTTCCCACAAAGAGGGATTGTTTGGCCTGTGGCCCCACCATCGCAAAACAAGCCTCTTCAGACTGGGCCGACCTCGTTGAACGGGTCCTCCATAACCTTCTGAGGGTAAAACACATCGACGCAAGTGAGGCTGGGGAGCCGGGACAGAGCCGCCAGCTTCACACGCCAGGCATCATCGTCGATTGCGAATGTGATGCAGACCTCGCGGAGTGACGCAAAGTGCGTCAGCGTAAGCGTTTCCTCCATTTTCAGTGGGGGGACGTCCAAGAATGAGAGGCCGCAGGGCGAGGAAGGGATGGCGAGCCAGCGGGAGGTGTGAAGAAATTCAGCGGCAAAATGGGACGGAGACGGAGAGACTCCAAATGCCGCGTGTGCGCCATGAGACACTCCAACACGCGACAGATGTGCGTACAGATCTCCTTGTGACCAAGCAAACCAAACGCTCTCTCCAGCGTGAAGTCACCAAGTTTCACGCGTCGCACGCCACCCAGCGCAAAGATTTACACGGCCAACAGCAAGTCCCTCCTCCCACCCGCAAGCTCCTTCGTGACCTGCAAACCCACCAGCTCCACCCACTCGCATTGCTGCACATCCGCTCACATATCACGGGTCGACTGTCATAGGCTGCACACATCTTGTAGACTCAACCTCTGCACGACGGCCGTCAGCAGATATTGCGGCAGCAACAACAGCCTGTCCTCTTGCCGCTGTTGCTCAACCGTCAGCTTGCGAGAACCGGAGAAAAATGAGAGCTATCGGAAGTGGAAAGAGCAGCATACTCCACACATCTCGAAGACACAGGATTTGGAAGGGCACATTGAAGGGCCCTACAACAATGGCATGGCAAGGTATAACAAGGGAATGGAAAGGGTACTAAGGGGCCGGGATTTCCGCCGACCCGGAAAGAATCTCAGCAGGTGCAGCAGATGCCGAAGGCGGCTGTAGCCGAGTACTGGGAGGAACTAGCTGCCCGTTCAAAACAACGTGCCCTCGGGGGTACCACCCTGGCACACACCCCTTGAAGAGGATCTGGCAGTACACCCTTGCTACCGTGCACTGTCTTACGGGGACGCCTGGACACATGTCGCGAGGACGCTCCTTACAAAAGGGGGGAGAAGCGAGGCCATGACACTTATACGGTTGAGAGTTTGTGCCATAAGACCTCGTTGTGAAGCCAAAGTTTTTTGAAAGTGGAAGTCAAAAAACAGAGTTTTGTTCTGCTAATCCGTTGGATTTTTCCTTCCAAGTGTGCAGGTCACTATTCTATCCAAGCACGAGAGGCTTGTTTTGATCACCTCCAACAAGACAAGGAAAATCTAACTTATTTCTCCATATCACATTTAGCTTCCTTGGAAATGTGTAAAAACCACGCCATGTTAGGTGAAAGGTTTTTACCGTACCCTTATTCCATCGGCGGCTTCCCGTTTATTGAATAAAACATACTCAAACGGGCTCTCGATGAAAGAAAAGAGAGAACAAAATGAATTGGGACGGACATAATAGTTAGATAATCATAACTCTAAACATAAAAGTGTTGTGTAGCTTTGAAATGTTGGTTTTTCTCTATGACGATGCGACTCGGGTATCGCCCGGAAGAAGAGGGGACTCGATGAAGTCCAAGGTCATTCCTCGACCCACTCGCGACTGAAACACTGAGAGCTTCCATATATCGATGCTACCTACTTGGTAGATTTCTACACCTATGCACACCAAGTTTTTTGTCAAAAGGCGCGACGTGACAATCCAGCCATTGAAACCTGGCTGGTTCAATATGAGTGTTCATGCAAGCAATTGTTGCGTTTCTTTCACAGCGATCATGGTGGTGAGTTCCTCGGACCTACTGACCGTATTCTTGAGTCCAAGGGGGTACATCGCAAAACCTCGGCTCCATACACACCCCAATAGAAAAGTGCCTCTGAGCGCTAGAATCGCACCCTTGTTGATGGTTTGCACACTCTACCATGTGAGTCTCGCCTTCTGTCTTCGTGTTTGAGATCATGAGTTACCAGACCTAGGTCCGAAACTATGTCCCTCATGGTCCTCTCCCTCGCCCCATCATGCCCTTTGAGTGTTGGCACAGCAACAGCATTGGTTGGGTCAGGTCCGGAGCATTTCATCTATTTGGCTCAATGATGATTTGCATGATGGCAAACTTTCTTCTCACGGCGCTTCTGGGATCCCAAGCTTCAACTTGTCACTGAGTCTTGCGATGCCCTGATTCTTTAGTCTGTCTTCCTCTATGACCTTGGCCGTCTCTCATTTGCTGCTGGCTTTCTGCCACTCTCTTAATGGGTGGTGATGTCAGTCTTGCAGTTCCCGCAGCTGCTCTTCAGCAGCCCGCACCCTCAGCTCTTGTCC